>BQKZ01001921.1:0-14161 GCA_036244855.1 Temnopleurus reevesii | reverse complement strand
GTTCGAATCCTACCCATGGCGTCAATTTCCTTCAGCAAGAAATTCATCCACATTGTGCTGCACTCAACCCAGGTGAGGTGAATGGGTACCTGGCAGGAATATTTATTCTTTGAAATGCCAAGTGCGCCGTGAATGGCTGCCAGGCTAAAGCCAGGGTAATAATAATGTAAAGCGTCTTGAGCACTCAGCAGAGTGGATACGTGCGCTATATAAATTGCATCTATTATTATTATTATGTAAATTACATCCATCCTATTATTTATAAGGTAATTTGAACATAAAGGGATCTAAAAGTGTTCCAAATAAGCACAGCACCCGCTTAGAGCCCCCTCTTTTTCTCAACATGCAGAGATTGAGACGTGACAGTAACAGATGTTGCAAGAAACCCAAACCTACGTCAAGATGCGGTTGCGTTACCTTGGCGAGTTATGGAAACTATTACGCAACAACCCCCTCCCGGCCCCTTCCTTATGTCAAGTCATGATGACACTTCGATTATGAGGTTGTCTGCCAAGGAACATTATGGGGAGGGGGTATAATTAGTTGAGGCGGGGTGAACCCCGTCACCAAAGTCCCGAAACCAGGGCGGGGACTTCTTTTTCTAAAGTTGATCAGTTATGTGATACTCAGCAAAAGATGCATTTCCTGTCCATTTACGAAGAAATCTTGCAGGAGAGATGCATGACTAACCCCGACATGTGCGTAGGTTGGATATATAAAGCCGAAAAGATAATGCAGTTCAGCCGTCAGTGCCTTCTTCGAAGGGGAGTAATCTTAAGATTAAGAATAATCTTACGCTGGACATGCATTAGGTATATCATTTACACTAGAACGTGAATAAGAATAATATGAAAATATCCAATCGATACTTTGGAACTTGTAAGTTTAAGGATCTCACTTTTGACCAAAGTTATCTAAAAATCTAGAAGCAGTTATAAGAGATAAGCCTAAAAGAGCTTGGTGGAAAATAACCATTTACTCATCGAATTCCCCAAAGCAGCAGCCTTTAAATCCTTGTGAGCCCCATCCTGAATTATCTGCCATTAAACATATTTAAAAGTGCTACATTAATAGAGCAGAGCGGATTGAACTTCTTGGGCCACTCAACTTACAAAATTAAATCAATTGACTGCGGAAAACGCGGACATTGAATTATTTAAGTTATCAGACTAGTTGAAATGTAATGTACATTATTATGCCTTGCCTCTTTCGACATTTTCCTTTCAGTAAGTATACTATCAGTGACTATTTTCAACATGTTCTCGTCGGTATACGTAACGGGGCTCAGAGCAGCTGAAAGTATTATATACATTTTTACAGATGCCTGTCCGTCTACAATACAAACACACGTTCTACGTGTCGAATCAAACTTAATTGTCTGACTTATTAAATGGTATCTACAATGTATAAAAATCGTTACAGCTAAAGGCTACAATTACAGAAAAGAAGGCGCATGATACATGGGAAGCATATAAATACAAAATACATTAACAATGCTGAATGTACAATATATAATTCAATGTGGTCTGAACAACACGATATACAGTATTTTCGAAAAGTTAAGTCGAACGCAATTTCAATACTCCTTTGTAATGCTATTGAATTCGGTACCGGCTTGTCATTGTTGTGTCCGCTCAGTTGAATACACGGTGTACGGACCTATTGTCTGCGTTCTAGTTAACTTTTCGGAAATAGTTTATATCGTGTTAGAACGCTTTCGTCTACAACGCATTTTGGGGTGGTGAGCTATATTTCGAGTACAATAGCTTGCCACTATATACAAATGTCTGTGAGACGGAAGCGTTCAAGCAACATAGCCCCGGCCACATAGGGCACCGGAAGCAACACGATTCAATACGACTCTTTTTTTTCTGAGGCAGTTAACTGTGAATTAATAAAGACTCGTGTTGAATCGTGTTGATTCCGGGCCTCGATGTGACAACACACAGCTTTCACAAAGAAAAGGCACATCTGAAGGCTTAAACAGTTACTGTGAGCAGAAGGGACAAATGATTTGGACAAAGTAAACAACTTCCATTCAAGCATTCGCAATAGCAGATGGGACCAGAACAAAAAATTGCTTCCCTCTTATTCCGCGGAGAAATGTCAAACAGGTGTTGCAGATATTTAGTAAATAAATAAAGGATGTACCCCCTTTTGTTTTCATAAGGATATCATGAAGGCTTTAATTCAAATGTTTTCTTTGTCCAATTGCTTTGTCAAAGTAAGCAACTTTCATTCAAGCATTCACAATAGCAGGAGGCACACAGAAGGAATGTCCTTCCCTCTTATTTCACGTAGAAATGTTGAGCATGTGTCGCACATGCTCGGTCGTTCGGTGAATGGACGCGTAAGCTACTTTCTTATGTGGTCATTCATCTATCGTGAAGGCTTAAATGAAGTTGTTTACTTTGTCCAATTCCTTTGCCCGTTCTGTTCAAAGTGGCTTATTGGATAAAACATTGAGTCATTGGCCTCCACAAGACCTTACATCTCACTCACCACTTAGCATTGTTTAAAAAATGTTTCTCCCATGTTACTTCAACACAGTCATTTTACTGAGTGATCTTTTCCCTTGTTATTCTTCCTATTCTTTTGTGAAAACCTACATGTTATTCCTTAAAATGCCATGTGCGCTGGTGTACGCCGGGCTAAAGCCAGGGTGATAATTATGCAAAGCCCCTTGATCACTCCGCAGAGTGGATACGTGAGCTAAATAGACTGCATCTATTATTGTCATTATTATTAAATGAATATTTCAACGTAAAAACGAGGTGTCTAGAGGTAACACTTGTTGTGATAGTCAACATAGTCAAAATGCTTCTAATCTTTCGAAAGGTAATGGTCCGAAGTAATCTCCTTGCATTTAATGCCAGCATTAAATTAACAAAAGGGGAATTACTGTTTGAACAGAATGTTAACTCTTTCATCTGTACATAGACAACTGTTACAAAATTGCACATATCGACACGAGAAATTAAACAATGTATGTGTAAATCAGTAAACGATTTATTACTTTGTAAAGATGACTTGAAGCGTTAAATAATCACTTTCACTCGGGTGAGTTGGTAACTTAATACATGCCATTTATGTAAGATTAAAAACATTATAGGTTTCATCTAAACAGAATAGGAATGATTATTTTGTTGAGAAAAACTGTAAAATAATTCCCAATTGAAAGAACATTTCACATTAGGAGCAACTCCTCAAGAATACCCGGCTCCATAAATTGCCAGAGATATAATCGAAGGGAAATGATCATCCCCATCAAAATCTCTACTCGAATACCTTCTCTTTAACAAAAAGGCGGCATAATTCGTAACTTACTCAATAAATGTCTGGCCGAAAGCCATGGAAGTAATAAACGTGGCAAAGAACAGAAAAAAAAATGATCAAATCTAAATTTAAACCGCTTGCCGGTAGATATGCCAGAGCCAATTATCTGTAATGTCTTCACTTTAGCTGACCGTTCCCACAGGTGAACGTTTCAAACTTTCGGCCTCTGTGAACGGGTCACCAGGGCAACCAAATGGTTCTTGTGAGAATACAGACACCCATTGCGTGTTACAAGATTTGTTTCTGGATCTAAATTCTTAACAAATTTTCTGCCGGGCAAGGACTTTCTGATTAAATAAAATTTGCCTTAAATCATTCTGATCGGCATGTGAAATTTGCTGTCAATTACGACTTTCTTGCACTACCAAATAAGTGTATTACTAGCCTAGTCGCCATTGAGGGATCGCAATAATTGCACAAGATAATTACATTAATAGACAGTACTTAGGCATTTAGCACATGCGCCAGTATTTGTTTCAATCCTCATATTGCGATTTCAGGATGTCTGGCACAACCATTCAAAAGGGCGCGTCAAAAAACGGCGCAAATCTGGCACAATCATCTGCCAAAGCCAAGACGCGATGCGTCATCCTGCCGTCAAGTTACGCAGTCGCAGAAACATCGGGGCGAAGCGCGTCAAACCGTCAGGTGACGATGTCACGTGACCACTGCCGTGATCGAGTAGACACCATACGATGTATTAAGGCAGAGTACAATATATTTATGATATTTTGTGACTATTTGATTAAAGAATCGAATCGGACATTCCATGGTTATCGAATCCATCACTTAGAAGGTCATTGGCGGTAAGTGGCCGCGTGTCTGCCGTGCCATTGTTTCTGTTGCTCTTGGCAACGTTGTTGCTGCCATTCTGTTGTTGCGGGTTCGATTCGTCGCCAATGTTGATAAGATCCTGCGTCGATGACCCCTTCCCGAATGCGGCGAACGTCGGGTCGGACTCCGTTGTCCGGTTGGAAGGCACCTCGAACGGATCTAGTCGGATCGGCTTGGAGTTTCTCTTCGATAGTTCGGTGAGTTCCTCGACGTCGTGCGTTCCTCCTCGTCGCTTCCTCGACGTCAGAACGCAAACGATGGCGCAGGTGGTGAACAGGAGGATGAGGCCGCCCACGGATGCGATTCCCATGATGACGGGGAGTGTGAAGAACTCCTCGATGGCGCTGGATGGCCCTGTGGCAGCGGGCGTCGACTGGGGACCCGTTGACGGAGCTCCCGGCTGGATGTCCGTCGGCTGAGGGAAGTTGGTTTGCTGAGGGAATTTCAGAGTCGTGCCCGGCTTCCACCAGGGGTCTGTCGACATCGTGCCTTGCCCACCTGTCGTGCCATAAGGCCCTTCCGTACCTGTTGCGTTTCCTGATCCAAAAGTCGTATTAGAACCACTCGGAAAAGTTGTTTCAAAAGGTTGCTGAGTGCTGTTCAAAGTCGAATTCGTCTGCATCAGAGGCACCTGCGATGTCGTGTTTGCCACCGGGGTGACGGTTGAGTTCGTATCCAAAACGGTGGTCATATTAAATAATGGACTAGTTGTCGCGTTAAAACCCGGACCGGCCGTCGTGTTTAAAACCGGACTGGTTGTTGTGTTAAGAAACGGATCAGCGGTTGTATTCACAAACGGATCAGTGGTTGTGTTCATAAACGGTCCAGCGGTCGTGTTCGCTGTCGTGTTAAAGCCTTCCGTAGTCGTGCCGTTGATGGTACCGTTGAGGGATGGAGTCGTCGCAGTGGTATTTATAGGCAAGTCAGTTGCATTAATACCCAGTGTGGTATTGATCAACATGCTTGGCGTCGCTGTCATATTCATTGGCGGCAGGGCCGTCGCGTTCGAAGTCGTGCCCGTCGTCGCCATCGTCGGCATCTCCGTGGTCACTGACGTCGCAAGCGTCAGCGACGCTTTCCTAGTCGCGATGATGCTTCCGCCAATACTCAGCGAACAGACAAACGGATTCGCCACAGTCGTATTCTTTATCGCTGAGATGTAGATAGTCGCGATCTGCCCGGTTTGGGTCGATTCCGTGACGACGTTTTCCGTGAGCGATTCGTGGATGAACCACTCAAGCTTCGTGCCAGGCAGCGTGGTCTGACACTCGATGCTGGCGTTGCCGCCGATCGTCACCGGCAACAAGGGGTTCGTGATGAAGAAGTACTCGTCCACTGGGTTGTCGACGACGAGGACCTGCCCGAAGCTGCAGTTACGCTCCACAGTGTCCACGCACTCGGGATCGAGACACGCTGCGATGCAGGACACGATCTTCCCCGTCTCGTCCGCCGTGGCGTTCAGCGTCGTCGTGATGCTTTTCAGTTCGCTGTTAAGCGTCGTTGAGGTCGTCGCCGGCACATCGACCGTGCCATACTGTCTGCTCACCCAGCCAAGATCCCACAAGGGTGCGCCAGGCTCCGTCTCGCATATGAACTCCAATACATCCCCAGCCTTGACAAGCGTACTGCCACCCGCCATCCTACACTCGGGATACGTCGGCCCCGGGGCGTATGCGAAATAAAGATCGACACTCGACTTCGGACTCGTTGCCTGCGTAGGCCGGCATGAGTACGACCCCGCGTCTGCCAACGTCAGATTCGTAATCGTGAGATTATACACCAGACAATCCGGGTTCGCATTGTTACCGGTGACGAGGTACTTGGCGCCGTCGACGTTTGCTGAGATAGCAGCATCGACGGTTAGAAGTTCGTCTTTTGGGTTCACCCACGATGTCGTCAGCCCAGTCGAGCCAGACACATAACAAGAAAGAGTTACACTATCGCCTAGGAATACTAAATCACTGCTTATGTTCGTGCTTATTCCATTCGCGATACATTGCGCGTTTACATTTGTTACAGCATGACTTGAGAAATAGAGTGCTGCGAATAAGAATGCCGCCTGGGCAGCAAGTTTGGTGATCATTTTGGATCCAATAAAATGTTCAAACGTTTTTGAAAATGTTATGAATCCGAGCAAAAAAAGATATGTTCAAATAAAAACAAAATTGAATCAAAGATATAAATCAATCAAAAGAATATCAAGAGTTAGTTTCCAAATCGAAATTTATCACAATTCCACGGTTCGGTGGTATCGCATAATCTTCCAGTCTAGATTGCAGTCTAGAAAATAATTCCTCCAACTGTCCAAGGTCCAAAACCATAGAAAATCGTCCTCAACTCTGCAAGAAATAAATTTTCCTTTCACATTCCACCGAAATTATTACGAATAATCCTTTTCAAATCAATCCTTGTCAATCCTTATAAATCACATAATGATATCAAAGACCAGTTTCACGTAGTTCCACTCGTTGTCAGGCAGAAACTTAACAAAATTCGGCAACCTTTAGGAAGGAGTGATAAAAACGTCCACATCCAACGACGTGCTCTGAGCGGAATGACTTAATGGCTTATTTCTCCCTTCACTGGTTCATTAAGGAAAGAACAATTTTTAAGTCACCAAAGTATGATTCATCCGACAGAACCACTGCGTGCCCCCGTGTCGAGTTAAGCTACTTTCTGTTGCTCGCTCTGCTACCCCTCCCAGTATTGATCCATTAAGCTTAGTCACACTTCTGCGTTAATAGCCAACCATGTACCTAACTTCTATGAAATCGAAACTACGCCCAGTGTACATTCACTCTTAAAACGAACAAGTTAAAATGATTAGAAATTAGTCAGCTGCGAGCCAACTGTAATTACAGTCAAATATAATAATATTTCTTGTTGGGTTTGATTGAGTTTCAGTTATTTCTAACTAAAAATTAATAAAATAATGACTAGTTCACCATTTTACTCCCAACTGACTCCTCGTCAGGCTGAAATGAGAAAAATGTGAAGTGGCATGCCAATTGATTCAAATCAAATAAACTAAATCATGTTAGGAGTGTTGTTTAAAAGCTTTGTTAAAAGCAGCATATGTTGTTTAATTATCTTACACAAGAGTTGGACGTTTCCGACAGAACACCCCCCCCCCCCGAATGTTTTCAGGTTTAACGAACGTGTTCGTTTATTTATTTATTTATTCATTCATTCGTTCTTTCATTCATTCACTCATTCGTTCGTTGTTCGCTCGTTCATTCATTTATTCATTCTTTCGTTGATACGTTCATTCATTCATTCATCCATTAATTTATCCATCCATCCATTCATTCATTCATTCATTCGTTCGTTTTTTCGTTCGTTTATTTACTTATTTATGAATTCAATCAATCATCCATTCATCCCTTTATCCATTCATTCATCCATTCATCCATTCATTCACCTATCCATTCATCCATCCATTATTCCATCCATCCATCCATCCGTCCCTCAATCCATTCATCCAATCATCCATCCTCCATCCATCCATCCATCCATCTATCCATTCATTTATCCATTCATCCATTCATTCACCTATCCATTCATCCATCCATTATTCCATCCATCCATCCATCCGTCCGTCAATCCATTCATCCATTCATCCATCCTCCATCCATCCATCCATCTATCCATTCATTTATCCATTCATTCAATCATTCAGCCATTAATCCATCCATTTATGCAAAGCGCCTTGAGCACTCCGCAGAGTGGATAAGTGCGCTATATAAATTGCATCTATTATTATTATTATTATTATTATTATNTCATTCATTCATTCATTCATCCTTCCTTCCATTCATTCATTCATTCATTCATTCATTCATCCAATCATTTTTTTCACATATCCATCCATCCATACATCCATCCATACATCCATCCACCTATCCATTCATTCACCATCCATCCACATATCAATTAATTCATTCAATCATTCATCAATCATTCCATCCATCCATTTATTTATTCATTAATTAATCCATCCATCCATCCATCCATCGATCCATTCAGCCATCCATCCATTCATTCGTTCATATACACTGGCCATACATTCGCTACAATATTCAAATGTGTAACTCGACTCAAACTGACTCATACCTAGCAAGCATGGCAAGGGGAACGTTACAAACTGTATCGAATGGGGGCGAAGTAGACTATATAATGATTTATTATATAATGTTTTTCCTGCTTTTCTGGAATAGTGCCCAATGACGAATTCTAATAAACCTGTCAAAAACGTGCAGACATTACAAATGTATTAATAACTGATTAAGCACAATTTTATGGCAAAAAAATCACATCATCAACGAAAATTCCATTAAACAATAATCCATCAGCTCGTTTTCTCAAATATTATATATTCATTTGAAAGCATTTTGTGTACTATTTAGGAAAACACAGTCAAATTTCAATCTGAAATCTGACAAATATGGTATACAGAAGCCCTAAAACAAAGTGTCTTTTTGCCACAGTATTTAGATTATGATAATATTGTGCATTAAATCTGATTGAAAAATACATGTTTCATCACTTTTTAAAATGACAGAAAGTTGACCAATGCTGGGAAACATAATGCTATCAATAACTAGAAATTTCCAAATTCTGAGTATTCTGAGTATTCTACAAAACCTGAACAAAGTTGGGACAACATTAAAAAGGGAAAAAAAAACATTGGTTATACATGTACGTTATGATTTTTATAATTGTCCGACGTTTTCGTTGAACATTGTTGAAGCTCCCTTTTTGTGGTGAAACACTTTGGTACATTGGGTAATAGCACATTTCAATTTCTTCCTTCGCCATGCACAGAAGTATGACCTCTTTACATGATGGTGTACTTAAAAGATTACTAAACATGGGAGCGGACAAATGGATGTTAATAACGTTAAAGATTCTCAGCAGATCAAACAAAGGTTAATCGATGGTTATACTGTGTTTACAGAAACCATATGATCGCCTTTATGTTAGAGATTATGAAGATGGGTCAGTGGGGGGAGGGGGAAGGGAGGGATGCAGCAACGAAATTCATCAAAAACACAGTTCCAATATGCAGTTTTTTTTGTGAGTGTTCTTTTATACATGCAGGCTCGGTTCTATGGAACTCAGTCCAAAATTATCTGAGAAGTATTACCGATTTAGATAAGTATAAGGCTATGCTTAAGAAGCATTTTGTTCAACAAATGATGTACATGTACATGAACCCAGTGCACAATATCAGATGTACGTTGCTTTTCTTGCTTTTTAAAGCAGGTCTATATTCTCCATTCTGTTATTTCCTTTTCTACTCTGTAACCGCATAGGGACATGCCATTGCTATGTGTTATGCGCTATATAAGAACTGAATATTATTATCATTATTATCATTTTTATTTGTGAATAAAATCAGGTTCACATGTAAACCAGATTGATTTGAAAACGGGAAAAAAAGTGAGAGAAGGAAGAGAAGAAGGAGATGAAGAAGATAATAAAGGAGAAGGAGAAGAAGAAACACGAGGAGGAAGAGAAGAAGAAGAAGAAGACTGAGGGGAGGAGGGAAGAACTAAAGAAAGAAACAACAATCAAACATAAACTCCGTAGGCTCCAACAGGACACGCTTAAACGTAACATGTAAAGTGTTTCAGAGTCTATGGGCTCTTTCCTTATTTTTGGTAAAACCAAAACTGATTCCCCAGACGGACCTTCGGAGTTTGATAAACATAGAAGTAAAGCAGTAAACTATCTAATGAAGACATACACATAATAAGCTACTTGATTTAGTTCTTGCGATTCAAAAGAATATAATGTTTTACAGACCACAGCTGTTCAAGTTCAGTTTCAATATTGATTTGGCAAACACTTATATCTTTGTAGAGAATCCCAATAAGACGTTTGCGTAGGTTAAGCATGGACTTTATAAGGTAGAGCTGCAGAAAAATCAATGTGTAAACAACATTTTGCACAGCCGATTCACAATGATTCAGGGATAACTGAGAACCTAAACAATTGCACGGCTTAAACATGATTGAGTAATTTGGTCATTAAGTAATTAAGTCATTTTGATTTCACCTTGAATTTGAAAACACTTCTTGCGCTTTTTAATTTGATCGTTCTTATTTGCAGGCTGAAATGAGAAAAGTATTAAATCGCATGCCAATTAATTTAAATCAAATCAACTGTTTAGGTAATCGAATGTTGCTCTCACTGGTAACTTAAATTGCTTCTGAAATAAACCATTTAATGGTGCATTTTAATGAAATTTTGATGAAATTGCATGATTTATATTGTACTTTTGATTATTTTGGATGGACCAGAGTTTTGATACTAAATTAGACATTCTCATAGACTTAGATTAAATGAATCAATAAATAAATATCGAATCTTCCAACTTAGGGCAAAACCGGAGTCTTGTTTAGAAATGTACACTGCAAAAACGCTGGTGTTAAATTTAACACCAACCGGAATCTATATATGACAACACCAGAAAAGTGTTAAAATAACACCAGTTTGGAATCCATTTGATATATTTCAATACCAACTGGTGTTGTTTAAGGCCTCGAACAACATCAGTCGGTGTTTAAATACATTGATTTGATTCCGAACTGGTATTATTTTTACACTTTTCTGGTGTTGTACGATATAGATTCCGGTTGGTGTTAAATTTAACACCAGCGTTTTTGCAGTGTATGTACCATTTTAAACTTCATTTATACTCTTTGGCATTCTGTTCTGTGAAAATCGATCACAAAATACCGGCCCTTCATTCAATTCTGCAGACTATTTATACTCTTTTTGTATCTTTGATTTCATTTGTACTTTTGCTGTTCTTGTATTCTATTGTAAATTCAAAGTCAGGTTCTTACATTTTTTCGTAGACAACCAATCTGATTTAGAAGGAATGAATGAATAAATGAATAGATAAATACACGTCATTTGATTGCATGATGATTATCATAATTACAATAGAAAACATCCAAGATGTCAAACTAGATTCATGCCAATTAAACAACAATCCAACCATTATTTACAAACGTCAGTCTAATTGTGAAATAATTCACGCCAAGTCTTGTGATTAAAAAAAAACCTGCGACAGCAAATACATCTGTTAGTGAGATAACATCTTTCTAAGACAATTGAAATTCATATGCTGATTAAGTGATGATTAAGATATTGTTTTGTCCTATTATCCATCCTTGGCCCGAGAGCCTTGATTGTTTTTCTTTTTAGAGAGAAATAATTGTATATATTTCATAGGGTGTCGTATGGAGCTAATTAACGCCATCCGAGAGGAGTGTAATTTTATTCTATTCAAGAACAATACTGCATTCTCATGCTACTGTACATGTTGTTTCAAATCATAGATATCTAGCATTTAAGCTGCAATGATCTTTTATTAAATGAAATATATATTTGTTTATCTATCTAACTTTGTCTATCTGTCTATCCATATACCCATTCATCCATGTATCTGTCTATCTATCTACCTATCTGTCTATTTATCTGTCCATCCATCTATTTATCCATCTATCTATTTATTTATCTTTCTATATCTCTATCTATCTATCTATCTATCTATCTATCTATCTATCTATCTATCTTTCTATTGATCCATCCATCTATATGTCTATCTATCTGTCTATCGATCGATCGATGCATCTATCTATCTATCTATCTATCTATCTATCTATCTATCTATCTATCTATATATCGATCCATCCATCTATCTATATATATATATATATCAAACCATCCATCATCATATTCATCCATCTAACTATCTGTCTATCTATTTATCTATCTATCTATCTATCAATTTTCTATTTATCTTTTGTATTTAACAGGCTGTTGTATGGAGCTAATTACCAATATCCGAGACGAGTATATGTTATTTTCTTTTACTCAAGAACAATGCGGTGTCCTCATGCCGTTGTACATGTTGTATCAAATAATAAATAGCTATAGCATTTAAGCTGCACTGATCTTTCATTCAATAAAATATATATATTTGTCCATTCATCTAATCTATCCATCTATATCGATCTTTCTATCTATGTACACATTCATCCATGTATCTGTCTCTCTATCTACCTATACCTGTCTATTTATCTGTCCATCCATCTATTTATCCATCTATCTATTTATTTATTTATTTATTTATCTATCTATCTATATCTATCTATCTATCTATCTATCTATCTATCTATCTATCTATCTATCTATCTATCTATCGATCCATCCATCTATCTGTTTGTCTATCTAGTATCTATATATCTATCTATCTATCTATCTATATGTCCATCTATGTAACTATTTATCTGTCCGTCCATCCATCTATTTATCTATTTATATGTATCTATCTATCCATCCATCTATATATCTATCTATCTATCTATATATTTATTTATTTATCTATCTATCTATCTATCTATCTATCTATCTATCTATCTATATGTCTATCTATCTATTTGTCTATCTATTTATCTATCAATCTGTCTATCGGTCTATCTATCTTATGAATACATTGTTGCCAGTTTCTGGATGATTTCAAGCATTAAATTTGTGCTTCCTTATTTTCTNAGATGAGGAAATATATAGTTTTACAATATTCATTAATTTTTAAGTAATTATAAAAACTTTTAATCAAAAGACCAACCAAATGTATTTGATTAAGAAGAAGAAGAGGAAGAAGGAGAAGAAAAAGAAGAAGAAGAAGTGGAAGAAGAAGAAGAAGAAAGAAGAAACAAAGAAGAGTAAGAAGTGAAGAAGAACAGAAAGATAAAATGAAAAAAAAAAGAAAAGCACGCTCTCTAAAATACATGCTTCAGGCTGTGGTCTCACGCGGGTAAAAGAACAAAACTGGGCATTTAAAGTGGGCTAAATCGGCCCATGAGCTACTCGCTTAGTTGTTTCGAGTCAACAGAATATAATGTTTAACAGACCACCGCTATTCAAGTTCAGGTTTGATATTGATTGGCAAACACTTCTATCTTGTTTGTAGAGAAGACCAAGAAGACGTTTGCGCAGGTTAAGCATGGGCTTTATAAAGTAGAGCTGTAGAAAAATCAATGTGGAGGCAAATTTTTCAGGAGCTGATCCAATTGCAAGTGAGAGCCTAAAGAATCACAATGGATTCTCAAAGGATAAAAATTGATTTACAATTTTTAGGGGAAATTTATATCTAGAGGGTGCATCATTTCGCCAGACAAGGGGCCTGTAACATCAAAAAAGCAATTAAACATATATCAATCGTAAGTCTATGTCAAAAAATATGTACCATAGAGATACGATTAATTCTTAATTTACCGGTATCGTATCTCTTTTATGTTATAGGCCTCTGTCCGGCATGCTCGGTGTTATGTCTTGTGAGAAAGCATGCCGATGAAGAAATAAAATAACGTCCAAAGAACGAAACATTTCATCAATCAAATCTATCGCCTTAAATCATCATGGAACTTAAAAAAAAAACTACCGTATGTAGGATACAGGTATAGAAACTTTAGAAACGTTTAATGTTTCATATCCTCTGTGAATGACATTTTGTACGTCTTTGATATTTATTTCGCACCTTAGAAAGTTGCAATTAATGACTTGTTATCAAATGAATGATCGTTATAATCATACGGAATAAAACAAAATAAAGATATTCGATGATGTTAGATTATATTGAAAATAATAATAACTAGATTACCATTTTATATTTAGATTTACAGAGTCGTAGGAAGTGGAGGGGTAACGGGTAATATTGAAGCTGGGGGAATAGGAAGACTAACAGTGCACACACAACAGAACAAATAGAAACGTATCGACTTAGAATAAGTGAATGAATAAATAAAGAATTCATACATATCAATTGATTGCATGATGATTATCATCATTACAGTAGAAAACATTTAACGATGTCAAACTAGATTCATGCCAATTAAACAACAATCAAGCGATTAATTACAAACGTCAGTCTAATTGTGAAATAATTCACGCCAAGTCTTGTGATTAAAAAAAA
>BQKZ01001920.1:88029-103142 GCA_036244855.1 Temnopleurus reevesii | reverse complement strand
GCCTCATAAGCTGCTATTGCTAAAGCCAGAGTAATAATATAGCATTACATGTAATTGAAGAGCAAGTAGAGACTTCTCACAGAGGTAGTTAAGCCCCAGTCACATAGAACCCCGGAAGCAACACGATTCACCCCGACTCTATGTTAATTCACAGTTAACTGCCTCAGAACAACCAGTCGGGGTGAATTGTGTTGCTTCTGGGGTCCTACATGTGACCGGGGCTTTAGCGCTATATAGAAACTGAATATTATTATTATCTAAATTGATTTCTAGGTGATCGACCATGTTTGGCGTTGAAGCTGTCTGTTACGAGTGGCTCCAAAAGGGAAATGAGGGAGTTTGAGTTCAAAGAGCAGATGGTGAACACGGCTGAATTATGGAATGAGAATAATAGTCGGATCATCAAATATGAGGAACGAGATGAATGGCTTCTAAGGTAGGCTTTAAACAGTAACTCCACTCCAAAAATATCTTGCTTTGCTAAAAAGCGCAAAAATCAGACAAACATATATAAAAAGGGATGAGTGAACCAAAGTTGCCAATTTCTAATTTCAAACTGCTTGAATAATTTTAAAATTTTAAAATTTTCATTTATTGTCCAATTTCGTTCAAACTTTTTTGTCTTATCTTTTTGCTTTAAACCTACACAAGATTTTTCTGGCCTGGATGGTGTTTCACCAACATAAGAAAAACTTTAAGAACGACTGGTATGCATTATTGTGCTTAATCAGGGATGCCAACCTGCCGTATTTCGCCGTATTTAGTACGTTTTTTTACCCAAAATACGGCCATACGTTTTTTCCCCATTTTCGTACGGTATTTTCATATTTCAGTATACACTATCGATTCTCCCCTTATTGTACTGCGCTGTGCTGCCACTGTGTGNGTTATCTTTGATTTCGGTAAGATTGAGTAAATGACACAAATTTATTTCAATATAAAGCAATACGTCACCTCGTTTGACATCAGTTTCTTCATCGTGACCATCACCAATCAATGTCTTTAAAAAACGAGTCTACTCAAAAATTATATTTCTTCAACAGGAAAAGAAAAAAATAGATGAACAGAACAAAAAAAGTTTAAGGAAAATCGGACAACTAATAAGATAGTGATGAATGTTTAAATATTTAAACAAATTGGGAACTGATGACGTCACAGGTGCTCAACTCACCATCTATTACATTCATATCAATGTTATAAAATGTTACTTTTTCCCCCAAAAATATGGTTTCCTCAAAACTTTAAGCATAGAATATATTTATGATAGATACAGTGTATGTAGATCCACTATTTGCATGTTTAGATTTATACAAACTTTGCAACTTTCTGTAAAATAATGAATTTTGCACCATACACTGTATTTATATTGAAAACTCTTGTTAGTTGTGCGTCCATGATGTCATCAAATTGGCAACATATCTTGAAATTTCCACTGATTTGCCCATTTTTTCAAATCTTTAAAAAATCATAACTTTTTTATTACTTGTCCGATTTTGTTCAAACTTTTTTGTTTTACTCACCATTTTTTTCTACTTCTGTTAAAAAAAAATCATTATTTTTGTGTAGACTGTTGTTTTAATCTATGTGGAAGCATTGTGGTGTAGTGGTTCTGACTCTTGCCTTTCCTGCAGAGTCCCAACCATGGCATTTAATGACCTTCAGCCAGAAATTCATCCACATTGTGTTGCACTCAACCCAGGTGAGATGAATGGGTACCTGGTAGGAATATATGTATATTTTTTTAAATGCATAAGTGCCTCATAAGCTGCTATTGCTAAAGCCAGAGTAATAATATAGCATTACATGTAATTGAAGAGCAAGTAGAGACTTCTCACAGAGGTAGTTAAGCCCCGGTCACATAGGACCCCGGAAGCAACACGATTCACCCTCAGGCTGACTCTTTGTTAATTCACAGGTAACTGCCTCAGAACAACGAGTCGGGGTGAATTGTGTTGCTTCTGGGGTCCTATATGTGACCGAGGCTTTAGCGCTAGATAGAAACTGAATATTATTATTATTTAAATTGATTTCTAGGTGATCGACCATGTCTGGCGTTGAAGCTGTCTGTTACGAGTGGCTCCAAAAGGGAAATGAGGGAGTTTGAGTTCAAAGAGCAGACGGTGAACACGGCTGAATTATGGAATGAGAATAATAGTCGGATCATCAAATATGAGGAACGAGATGAATGGCTTCTAAGGTAGGTTTTAAACAGTAACTCCATTCCAAAAATATCTTGCTTTGCTGAAAAGCGCAAAAATCAGACAAACATATATAAAAAGGGTTTGAGTGAACCAAAGTTGCCAATTTCTAATTTCAAACTGCTTGAATAATTTTAAACTTTTAAAATTTTCATTTATTGTCCAATTTCGTTCAAACTTCATTTTTGATCTGTTTGTCTTATCTTTTTGCTTTAAACCTACACAAGATTTTTCTGGCCTGGATGGTGTTTCACCAACATAAAAAAAACATTAAGAACGACTGGTATGCATTATTGTGCTTAATGATTGAACATATCAAGAGTATTTAGCACAATAAATGATACCAGTCTTTCTTTAACTAAAAAGTCTTTCTTTTCTTGATGGAACCACACCCTAGTGTCCTCCTTGCACGACTTTTGGCCACGATTTTGTCGTGGCAAGCCTTGCCATTGTAGGGCACGAACTCTGAGGCCTCTGCACATACCCCACTTTCTCATACCCTTATGCAGAGGTGCTGATGAGTTATTTCAGCTGGATTTTTTTTCAAAATGTAGCAGTCTGTTTTTCCATAAAGGCTATTGCCTACTGAATTCTGTAATGCCCATAAAGAGACTTTTGCAGGGTTCCAGTAGCCAATGATTAAAAAAATTAGTTTATTTTGAGTTTTGATCTGTTTATTTAAATTGAAAGCTGCTGGAGAAAAAAATGAGGACCTTTGAAGTACTGAAATGGTGTAAATTTACTTGTTAGGTGAGCTTTTTTTTTGGGGGGGGGGGCAGACCACCAATTGGTTAATCCCCTATATCATCTGTGGAAACCCATTTATGGTTTAAAGAATAGGCTGGTTTATTGATAGATTCAAATTCATGGGCCTTTCTTTAACTGGTGAGTAATACATTGAGCTACAAGTTTGCATACATCGCTTGTTACTATATCAGGTAAGCTTCAGGAAAGCTTACAGATCGTCAAGAACAACTTTTGTGCATAGAGAACGCATAAAATTTGCATATACAAGTGAACCCAATGAAGCATGGAGTCTTCCACTTTGTTTCACATTACTTTAAGCCCTGGTCACATAAGGCTACGGAAGCAATGTGATTCAACACGACTCTGTGTTCGGAGGCAGTTAACTGTGAATTAACAAAGAGTCGTGTTGAATTGTGTTTCTTCCGGGGCCCTATGTGACCAGGGCTTTAGGCTAGGGGAGCAATACCCAACGCCTGGCTCGGACAGATGCCTGGCACTAGAGGGCAATGTGCAGGGCTTGACCTATTTATTTAAACCCACTTGTACATAAGCATGGAGTTGTTTGCATTTTTTCAAATTACTTGTATTTTTTTCCTTCAAACTTTAGGCTGGAGAAGCAATACCCAACACCTGGATCGGACAGAGGCCTGGCACTAAAGGGCGATGTTCTGAGCTTGACGCAAGAGATGTACAGAGACTTCATGCATCGCATGCTGATAGAAGAAGAAAGAGCGTGCATGGAGATGGTCGCTAAGTAAGCATTAGACAATTGTTCTGATCACAGTTTTTTACCTCAAACAGATATACCAAGAGAATATTCTCAAACATTTGGGAATATTCCTAAGTAATAATTCATAGAGTGTGTTGAGCATTAAGTATGGGGGTGTTGCTAGAATGATGCAATCGATTGCAAATTAACTATGAATTAGTTGGACCACAAACTTTCATTCCAGAATGGGCTGCACTTCTTACAAAATTTGTGTGAAACAATAGTCATGTATGGTGCATGCTGATCAACTGCATCTTGCTATTGATCGCAACTTTCTAGCAACATCCCGTAAAACATGCACAGAGAAATCAAGCATTGCATGCTGATAGACAAAGAGAGTGTATGTAGTTGAATTGTTTTGATCGCATTTGAAACCTACGTTCCTTGGAGCAATCATTTTTCTGAATGAATACTAGCTCCCATGTATATGTCCAACTGTATGTTGATTCATGTTGATTCATAATCATATGCTCAATCTGAATCAAGACATATTTAGAGAATTCATGAATTGCCCGAGGGCCCCCCCCCCAAAAAAAAAAAGAAATTGTGTGGATGCCCTCCACCAACCGACCTTCTAAAAATGGCTTAACCTGAACTTTTTTTTTGCTTTTCACAAAAATTAAAAGAAAATAAAATCAAAGTGTTTCGCAATTTGCCTGTTTTATAGCACTATTCCCCTTAAGTTGCAGACTGTGTTATTATGGTGTTTTTATTTCAGTCAACTGTGACGAAGGGCACGTCGACCGGAAGTAGTATGTCACTGTTTTGCGCGTCTGCTTATTGTTATGTCACGGGTAGTTGTGTACATAACAATGAGCAGACGTGGGAAACTATGACGTACTACTTCTGGTTGTCTGTGACTGTGACTGTGATGAATGAAATGGAAACCTCCGTATCATTATCATCATTATTGTTATCATTATTATTATTACTATCATTAAAACTTTGTTGACCTTAAGGTACCTGACAGTAACCACAATGGACATATCCGACAACATCAGTCGTGGAGATAGCCACTATTTTGCTCAAGGACAAGAGCTATTCGGGACCATCAATCTGGATAAACCTCTTCACGATGACTCCGACGCGTCCCGTCTCTTCCAGGAGCTCGTGGACACCATCTTCGTCAGGTTCCACGAGCAGTCGGACGTCGTCTACGAGACCAAGAAGGAGACGTCGAAGAAGGAAGCCGTCATGGTGACCTTAGGGCCAGCTTGTGTGGAGGAACGAGGACTGAAGAAGGACGAGAAAGTTTTGGTGACCGTCCAGTGCTGTATCAATCGTCGGAGGTTTCTTGAGATGCACTATGCCTTGGATCGTCTGAGGTGCATGGACACTGTGCTTCCCAAAGTGATACAGCCCAATAGGTCAGTTTTTATGAAATCCTCTAATATGGAAGGTTTGCAAAATTAATTATGCTCATTGTCTCAAAATGCTGCCCTCTGTAATGCTTCATACAGTAATCCCCAAAATGCATTTTGATTGAATCTTATTAAACTGTTTTTTAAAAGCAATGATAATAATAATAATTTTTGTTTCATGATGATGATAATAATAACAAAAGAGTAATCAAGTTTGACAAAACAATCATGCCCTAGAATGCTCTGAAAAAAAACTTACCTGTACATGTATATTTAGGATTTCACCAAATGTGTATGTGGTTTTATGCTTGCAGCTTGTGTGAAGAAATCACACCCAAATGGGACTAGTGTGTTATTGCGCGTAAACTGGTATATTTTTTCCAGTTTAAATGTTTAAATTACATAATGTTGCATATAAAATGAATCATCACTATGATAAAAGATGGAAAAATTGTAATTTACATGGTATCATTTACTATAAATGTCTACCTGGACTCGAAAATATAAATCGCATTCAGAAAGTAAGTAGTATATGAAACACATGGCCATTATTTCAGAACTCTCAATTTTTCATCTCTCACCAGGTTTCCACAAGTCACTGATAAGTAATGCCTCAAAAATTTCAGAACTGTCAATTTTTTTAAAATTTTTCCCATCAGGTTTCCACAATTCAGCGATGAGTTATGCCACAAAAGTTTCGGAACTGTAATTTTTTTACCTCCTATCAGGTTTCCACAAGTCAGCGATGAGTAATGCCACAAAAGTTTCGGAACTGTAAATTTTTTTACCTCCTATCAGGTTTCCTAAAGTCAGCGATGAGTAATGCTGCAAAAGTTTCGGAACTGTCAATTTTTTATTTCCCAGCAGTTCTCCACAAGTCTGTGATGAGTAATGCCCGAAAATTTTGGAACTGTCAATTTTTTCATTACCCATCAGGTTTCCTAAAGTCAGCTATGAGGAATGCTGCAAACATTTTGGAACTGCCAATTTTTAAAAATTTCCCAGCAGTTCTCCACAATTCAGCGATGAGTAATGCCACAAAAGTTTCGGAACTGTAATTTTTTTTTATTTCTCAGGAGTCCTCCACAAGTCACTGATGAGTAATGCCGCGAAAATTTCGGAACTGTCAATTTTTTATTTGACATTACTCATGAGTAATGCCTAAAAAATTACAGAACTGTCAATTTTTTTCATCTCCGATCAGGTTTCCACAAGTCAGTGATGAGTAATGCCGCAAAAGTTTTGGAATTGTCAATTTTTTATTTGACATTACTCATCAGTAATGCCTAAAAAATTACAGAACTGTCAATTTTTTCATTTCGTATCAGGTTTCCAAAAGTCAGCGATGAGGACTGCCGCGAGAATTTGAACAGTCGGCAAGAGCAGGTCGTTCGGCTCATCTCAACGTCAGGACCGGGAGGAGCGGAGGGCTCGTCGTCCAGTGGGCCCACCATGGTCCTCGGGCCTTTCGGAACGGGGAAGACCCACACACTGGCCAATGGGATCCAGAGAACCTTGAGAGAAAGAAAAGAGGCCAAATTCTTGATCTGCACTCATTCAAACAGGTATGGTTCCATTCTCCTTTCTCCGATGGCTTTGTCATACAATACAATATAATAATAATAGTAATAAATACACCAAGTTTATATAACACTCAATACACAAATACATGGTTCCAGAGCGCTTTACAGGGTACATCAAAAGGATATAGAAATGAAATAAACTTATTGGTCAAACAGAAGAGTTTTTATGGCTCTCTTAGAGGTATCAAAAGACGGCAGAAGGCGGACAGATTGAGGGATCTCATTCGTTATGCTAACAACAAGTGCGTAACTTGGCATATCTTGATGAAATTCCTTGAAATGTAACCCTATCTCTTCGGGGGGGGGGGGATGAGGGCATGATACCCCCCTCTACGACGTTTCGCCGCGCCATGCTGTCAACATTTTTCTTCGCACTTTTCGTGATTGTAAAACGTTTCTTATACAACTGTTGAAACTAAATTTGTGACATGAACTTGCATGCATTTTTAGTAATAACAATAAAGATAATAGTAATAATAATAATAATGATAATAATGATAATAATAAAAACAATATAATGACGCTATCTGCGGAATAAGGGGAAGTCTTATATAGTGCTATAAAACACATACTTCCGGGGAAACAATTAATTTGCTCACAAAAAATGATTATGTAACGAAAAATCATCACAGGTACTTCCTTTTGATATCTTTTTGTCGTTTATGTATAACAATACAAGTTTTGAGTAATTGTGCATTTTTAAAGTTTTTTCAAAATTTTTGTACTTGCTATTATTGGGTTGCCCCTAAGCCGCAGTTTTTGGCGACAGCACACATCATTCACCAAATTTCGCCCCCTTTTTTTCACCCCTATTTCATGGACTAAATGGTATATTCCATTTTCTCCACACATTACAGGACTGTCTCTCCCATTCCCTATAACTAGCTGGCGATAATTTGTCTAATCAACCTGTCTCATTGTAATTTTCATTTTAAGCGCTGCTGATTTGTACATCAAAGATTACCTCCATGCCTTCTGTGAGGCCAGCCCTGACGTTAGGATGATACGAGTTTACACAACAATCCGGAAACTCAACACGATAATAGACCCTGTCAAGAAATACATGCTTCTCGATGCTTCACGCACAAGTCCTCGTCTGCCAACGGAAGAGGAATGTAAAGGTATTAAAATATATTAACCCTATCTCTACCGGAGGAGGATGAGGGGGTGCATTACGGCCACACTTTCCTCAATGTTACGCACCGTTATACCGCCGAATATGTTGACTTTTTACTCCTCGACCAAATATGCAACAGCTGCCTATGCAGTCTTGATGTTACACATATTTGTAAATCATCTGCCAAAACAGCTCGATAGAATATGGTTTAATGCATACAATTTTTATAGCGCACCTCTTCACATTGCTGACTGCTCAAGGCACTTTGCATTATTGTTACCCTGACTTTAGGTTGTTCCCACCAGCATTCAAGCATTTCAAAGTGTAAATATTCCTTCCAGGTACCCCTTCTCCTCACATGGGTTGAATACAGCACGATGTGTATGAATTTCTTGCTGAAGGAAATTAATGCCATTGATGGGTTTTGAACAGTTGCCCTCTTGGTGGAAGGCTATAGTCAGAACCACTACACTACAACATTCATGTTTTTGCTTTTGTTGTAGATTTTTCTTTCTTTTTTTGAACTCAAACATATTGAATCTGTTTGATTAATTATATTAGACTAAGTAGGTATTAATGTAAACTTGAAATTTACTGTTAATGGTAACAATAGAAAGCAAAATGTTTTCTGAATCTAATACAAAAAACACAAACTGTAGGTATTAATTTGAACTTGAAATTAACTGTTAGTGGTAACAATAGAAAGCAAAATGTTTTCTGAATTTAATACAAAAAACACAAATAATACAGACCTATGGAAAAAAGAAAAATCTAGGGTAACTGATTTTGTTGTAACAGAATAGTCACAGAATGATGTGCAAATGGAGATCAGAAAAATTGCTGTCAAAATTTGTATCCCAACATGGATAAACACTTGATTGACAGTGCTTTACTGAGATGCTGTGAAAAAGTCTTCACAGGCATTCTCGGGTAGGTATCGAACTCACAATCTGATGATAAGACATGTGTCTTACCACTAGCATAGCTGCCAACCAGTACAGATTCCTTTCCACATTTCAACTCTATTACACATAGCAAGGGAGTGTTGAATTGAAAAGATATTCAAGATCAGTTTACAGGCGAAGAAGAATAGAAACCAACACACCTGTTTCTCCCATAAAAATGCTTTTTCATCTACCGAATGAATGTTTTGCTGCTATACAAAATGGCATACCTCTCGATCTTATAAATAGCTTCCAGAAGCTTTCCAGCTGATGCCATTGATTCAAGGAGACAAAAAGGTGGTATTGTGGACATAACAATCTTTTGCTTAATTACTGATTGCCAAATAATAATGTACTCCAAATGCAAGTAAAATAGGAGAAAAATACGGATTTTGGTTGGCAGCTCTGCACTAGACCACCGAGAGCCAATGGTAGTAGTTTTGGTGAATGCTGATGTGGTACAGATTTCAGAGGAGTGAATCCACCTAGTGGTAAGACACCTGTCTAGTCATTTGGAGATTGTGTGTTCTATTCTTACTTCAGAGTCTCTGTGAAGATTGTTCACAGCTTCTTGTTAAAGCACTGTCAATCAATGTTTATCCATGTTGGGATAAGGCAAGAACTATTTCAATTATTTATCTACCCAAGACAAAAGATCATTCAATTGATAGAAAATTGATAAGAATTATGTTCCTGCAGTACATATAGATGCTGTTTTCCGTGTTAGTCTCTCCAGAAAATATATGGTATCGAAAGATTACAACTTTGGCAAGGCTTTGTTTTTTTGTAGTTTGATTATTCTAGTAGTATTAAGCATGTCAAACCTGCTTTTCGAACCTGCGTGAGTGACCAGCTGTATGAAATACCACCTGTCGATAAAGACCACCTTTTTTTTTACTCCCGAGAAAGCTATTTACATTGAAATTAACCTGTTTATAGAGACCACTTGTTAAAGACCCTACCCTCTAGCTTCCTAGGTTGGTCTTTATAGACAGGTTTGACTGTAGTTTTCTTCCCACAGTCTTCCATGAGACAACATTCCTTCTTCAAAGACTTGGTCTGCACCATGGAAATTTGGCTTTGATCAAAAGCAGAAAAATCAGATGAACAGATAAAAAAAAGTTTGAAGTAAATCCGACAAGAAATAAGAAAGTTATGAATATTTCAATGATAATGATTGAATGGTGTACGGCGTTCATCATTTACACGTGGATTTTGGTCACGTGTCATGACGTACAGTAGGTCATGCACCTCCTGTCAGTAAACTCGGGGGCCCGTATTCCGATAGCAAGGTTTAAGTTAACCCTGGTCTAAATCTGTGGTTTAAGTATGGGTAGCCAAAAGTTCCAAACCTTCATTCACAATGAATAATTCTTATGTTAACTGCTCTCTTTTCCTATGCTCTAATAATGTAGAAAACTATTCAGGTTTTCATTCCGAGACAGTTTTACATAATATGAGTACCATATGTGCTTGTAAATTAAACATTGACTTTTATAGATTCAATCCTCTTTTGGCTTTTCATACTTAAACCTCAGTTTTAGACCAGGGTTAACTTAATCCTCGCTATCGGAATACGGGCCATTGCTTTTAAAAATCTGTTTTGCTCCATAAATTTTTTTCTTAATATTTTAAAGATTGAATCAATTGATGTATCTGTACCCATGTGTATATTGACAAAAGAAACTGTTCCTTTTGCATTAAGCATTGAAAAAGGGAGATATTTAAACCAGTAAGATATAATAAACTATTTGCAAAGAAGCGCATGAACTACGTCATATCATGTGACACAATGTTACCAATTTGCACGACAAACAACTGTTTAATCATAACGTTGAAATTTTCATAATTTTTTTTTTTTACATGTACTTCAAACCTTTTTTTTTTATCTGTTCGTCTGATTTTTCTGCTTTTAATCAAAGCAACATTTTTCTGGCGCAGACCAAGTCTTTAAACCTTAGTTTGGAAATGTCAACTCTTCTTTTAGAATGGGTGTCTGGCAAAGGTCCGAACATCGTTGTCGTCACTCTGAGTACGGCAGTGGAGCTCACTAAATCGGGAACACTGCAAGGGTACTTTTCTCACATCGTCATCGATGAAGCGGGCCAAGCCCTAGAAACGGAGGCCATCATCCCACTCTCCCTGGCAACGGAGGAGACAAGTGTGATTCTCGCTGGTGATCCTCGGCAAATGAGTCCTAAGGTACTTTTTGTAATATGCAAGTTTGTATTTGAATAATGAAAGGCATAAGACCACTGCACACTACACGACTTTTAGTTGTCCGACCATAAGACCAATTAAGCAAATGCTAAAACTCACTCTAATGTGTTGCCTGACGGCGAGGTACTTGAAACTTGAAACTCACCAAAGTGTCAAGTATTAAGTAAATCGCCTTAAGATGACGTATGATGGCGCATATTTCTAAAATTGGTCTTAAAGGTAGAATACTTCTTTTGCAGCCTAAAATTTGACTTTCCAAGATTGTTGTGTTATGTTGAAGAGTACTAAATGTTAGAACTTATCACCTAAAATTTGACTTTCCAAGATTGTTGTGTTATGTTGAAGAGTACTAAATGTTAGAACTTATCACCAATCAATTAAGCGCAAAGATTGGTCATGATGGGCGCATTTATAGTTATTCCAATAATTATTCTTCTATTCGGGCCTCAAACTAATGACCATGCGTTCAAAATTCAAAACAGCCGTTAACCCCTCGTTGACCAATAGCGCAAGAGTCTCTCTCAGTGCTTATTCCGCATGGTGTGGCAGTCTATTGAAGTGCGCACTGTATGTGCTTTTATGTTTTGTGTGTGTGTGTGTGGTACCGTAATATGCTAGGAGTATCGCGATATCGTTGGTGTCAAGATGAATTATGATAGAATAGATTTTTATTTGAATTAAAGATTCTGGACTACATTTGACCAAAATACTTCATAGAGGGTATTATTTTGGCATATCTGAGGTACACAACAAGTTGTAATCATAACCGTAATGTGTGCAAATGTAGTTTTCTACCTTTAAGGTCATATGACTAAAAGTAATTTAGTGTGCAGCGGCCTTTAGGGAATGCCACAGTATGAAAATACATCATGAGGTCATATTTAGACTTTTCTATTTGACTGAATAGAATAATAACTATATTGTTTCACAAGCACTAACGTCATCCATTCTTTGTATCATTTGATGATCTTAGACAACAGTGTTTCACACATTGATCAATTCATAAAAAAAGCCCGTTGTATGAGTGACGTCACAGGTCATGGGATCATTTGCGATATTGCCGAGTCGGGTGCTTTCCGATCTGTGATGTGCGTGTTTGATATAGTGCACAGTGAATGTGAAGTTTTGTGTGCTGATCTCGTATTTCAACTGGCTTAGAATTATAACCAGGGCGGTGTTTCACCAAGATAAGAAAGACTTAACGTACGACTTTACGTTCGACTGGTATCCCTTCTTGCGCTTAATGTGCGTAATATTATCAATGATTACACGCAGGTAGGGATACAAGTCGAACGTAAAGTCGTGCGTAAAGTTTTTATTATCTTGGTGAAACACCTCCCAGTTCTATTTACTGTAAAACCCAATATTTTGGCGTATATAAATGTGAGCACTTTCATTTTATTTGGGACCTCTTTACACATACATGCAAGCTAATTGTTATTTTTTTATTTTGGAAGATTATTGTGTACAAGTCTATGGGCATTCTAATGAGTTCAAGTATTAGCAAATTCATGGTCGCCAAAAATCAAAACCCACAGAAAATGTAAGCTTTTACAGTATGTGTGTCTAAAAAGACTAATGATGTTTAATTTGTTTTATTATAAGATATTTCATGAATCTTCAGGTGTGATATGCATCTATTGTACCTCATATATCTATACAGAGTGAGTAAAAAAAAAATGTCCCCCAACTTTGAAGCAGACTTGTTCAAAATATGAAATTATTATCCCGAAATTGATGGTATATCCGGATAAGAGTACTTCCAAAATAACATTTTGATACCATTTTTATTGGGATGTTTGCATGCATGACTGAGCAAGAGACTTGTTACATAAAAGAAAAATAGAATGAACAGAAAACAATAACTATGCTAAAAAGACAGTTAAGTAATCAATCACGAAAGTGGGCAGATACTATAAATAATATATTGAGATACTGCAAAGAAAGTAGAAGAGTACAAAAATATTAGAATGCTTAATGAGAGACAGAAATTACGTGAAAACAGTTAATAATAAAATTATTGAAAGAAAATGAAAACTGAATGAATCCCTGCTCCAACTCCACGACATGTACAAAGTAAATTGCCTCGACCTCTACAAATATTACTGTAATGCGGCCGCCATCCAATCCCAGACGACTTTCTCTTCTTATTGTTGTTATTGCTTTCGTATTTATTATTATTATCATTGTGTTTGTTGTCATTGTTATTTTTGCTGTTGATGTAATTTTTCACTTTTATTTTATATTATTTTCATTATGATAACTGTCACCATTTTTATCATCACAACCTACTTCTGCAGGTGTATTCTTTACGGACTTTGGAAGCAAAGTTCAACATGTCCCTTCTCCAGCGCCTCTTCAAGTATGACAAGCAGAACTATTGCCGTGCGAGCATCAACCTCACCATCAACTACAGGAGCTGCCAACCGATCCTCGACTTTTTACGGGTACGAATCAGTCTTTTGAGCGGTAGCTCCGTTGAGATTAAATTACTTTGCGGGCTGGTGTACAATAACAATTATAGAATATCCTTGTTTGTTTGAATAGAATTTACCTAGAAATTGCCTATTCATCGCAAGAAAAAAAAGACAGTGTGTATCGTTTTTATTAATGGGCACTTCCGCCTCACTATAGAAATCAATGGGAATTCAGTTTGCCTGCATACAATGCGGAAATCCTGCTTGCCTAACCCCGATTCAATGAGAAAACAACTCTGTTGGTAGTCTGTAGGAATGAGTGTTGGATTGCCTTTGATTGCTATATTCAAACTAAAATATGCCAGAATAATTGTTGGAATCATCTCCCAATTTCAATTTTTACACATTTATTCTTTAAAAATTTTTTCCTATACATATAGAGAGATTTTTAGGGAAGGATTTCGCTCTTCATTTTTGATTAGCAGTTTTAGACATTGACAAAACATTTTCAACACTTTACTGTACATTTCTATGTGAACAAGTTGCTAAACAAAGCATCTTCTGCATAGCAATCATGCTAAAATGCATAGCAAATTGCGATGTAATACCAGGAAAATTATCATCTTATTTGCAAGATTAATTATTTTATAATTCATGTAGATGTTTAGGTGCCAGACTTGACTAGCATTTATGCTATTTTCTGGTTCCTTTTATCCTCTAACCATATCATACGATGTATCATGCTGTGTATGTAATTATGTAAAATATATTTGTTGTATGGATGTTTTTGGATATAAATAAAGTTCAAGGTCAGTCAAGTTTAAGTTCAAGCTTTGTGTATTCATCAGCTTGTTTCATACACTTTTCTTCACCTTAACCATTTAAATTCCAATCTATTCCTTTCAAGGTGCACTATGGCACATCCTTCCAGTCTAAGAGCACCAGTAGAGCGCATCCGCACCTCTACCCACTCATCTTTGTCAATGTCAGAGGGCAGGACAAATTTGACGGCAGCGATTACATGAACGAAGCAGAGGCTATGAAGATTGTGGAATATGTGGGCTCACTCATGCAAAACTGGCCGAAAGAGGAGTGGGGGCCACCAAACCCAAGCGAGGTAGTGGTTCTGTCACCGTACAGGGTCCAGGTTTGTGTTCATTCTTTATTTCCACACATGTTTTTTTTTTGGGGGGGGGGGGGGGGAGGCATAGCTGCCAACTGTTACTAAATTTTAGTAATTATTACTAATTTTGGGCGTGAATTTGTAATGTTATGTTTTGTGCAAAATTCCCAAGAGATTACTAATTTTTGACAACATAGTACCATGCATTTCAATGTATAATATGTGAAGATTGCTAATTTATGGGAGGATTATTACTAATTTCCACTGTCTCATGTTGGCAGCAATGGGGAGGGAGTACGACAATGACAGACATAATCAGAGGTTCTGCAGTATGGTGTAGTGGTTCTGACATGGTTCAAGTCCCACCTCTAGTCTTTATTTCCTTCAGCAAGAAATTGATCTAAATGGTGCAGCACCAAAACCAGTTGAAGTAGATGGGAACCTGGCAAGAATACATTTTGATATTTCTGGAAATGCTGTGAGCACTGGTCTATAGTCAGGCAGATATGTGAAAATGTTGCTCGGATCCGGCAGAAAGCGTGAAATTTGGCATATAGGGGTATTTTGAGGCGCTGATTTCAAATATTGCCGGCCACAGACGATCCGAGCATCGGGTCGGCGGCCATTTTGAAAT
>BQKZ01001920.1:77216-87547 GCA_036244855.1 Temnopleurus reevesii | reverse complement strand
CGGGCTAAAGCCAGGGTAATAATAATGTAAAGCGCCTTGAGCACTCAGCAGAGTGGATACGTGCGCTATATAAATTGCATCTATTATTATTATTATTACCATTTACCTCACCTTGGTTGAGTGCAGCACAATATGGATACATTTTTCGCTGATGGAAATTAATGCCATGGGTGGGATTCGAATCTACCACCCTCGGGTTGGAAGGCGAGAGTCAGAACCACTACACCACAACGCCTCCATAACGCCTCCATAACAAATACAAATAATTCTGCATATATATGTACATCTAATGTAATATGAAATTATAAAAACCATTGCAATTCTTCCCCCTCATCCTCTCTTATTGAATAGAAATCATAGCTTGTTTCATATTTTCTCTGAATCTCCTTTTTCATGTTTTTTTAGTGATTGCTTCAGAGTATTGTTTTCGATGGTATTTCCAAATATTTCATGAGACTGTTTTGACCAAGAAACCAAAATATCTGCAATTAGTTACTTTTGTAAACGTTATTGATAGTGAAAATTTTGACCTTTTTTGTCTCAAGGTTAACTTGATCCGAAGTGAGTTGAGGAAGCAGCATCTTGGTAATGTCACTGTGGAGACCGTGCAGAACGTGCAAGGTATTTATGAAATGAAGTGAAATGTTGTGAAAAAAGTGTGAAAATAATATGAAAATGTTGTGAAAAAAAATTGGTGAAATTAATGTGAAAATAAGGGTAAAATGAAGTGGAATTGATGTGAAAAGGATTATAATGTGGAAATTATGTGAAAATAAGGTTGAAATAATAGGGAAATAATTTGAAAATGTTGTGAAAATTTTCTAAAATAATGTGAAATTGATGTGAAAAGAAGGTTGAAATAATGTGAAAGTAGTGTGAACATAATGGAACAATAATGTCACAATAAATGTGAAAACAATGTGAAAAAAAGTGTGTGAAAATAATGTGAACATAATCCATGAATATAAAAATCATGTGACAATAATGGTAATGATTTGAAAATAGTGTAGAAATAATGTGTGAGAATATTGTGGAAAAATGTTGAAAATAGGGTGAAGTTGGTGTGAAAATAAGGGTAAAATAATGTGAAAATAATGTGGTTAGAATAATTTGAAAATCATATGAACAAAATGTTAAAATTATGTGAGTATAATGTGAAAATGATGTGAAAATAATGGGGCAATAACATGGCAATAAGGTGACAGCTTGATCCGAAGTGAGTTGAGGAAGCAACTTCTTGGTGATGTCAACGTGTAGACTGCAGGATGTACAAAATAATATGAAATAATGTGAAATGAAGGTTAAAATAATGTGGAAAAGATGTGAATGTGAAAATAATGTGACAATAATAGTGACAAAAATTTGAAAGCAATGTGAAAATAGTGTGAAAATAATGTGAAAATGTTGCTAAAAGAATATAGCTGAAATTAATGTGAAAACAAGGGTAAAATAATGTGGAAATTGTGTGAAAATAATGTGAAAATAATGTGAAAAAATGTTAAAATAAGTTGAAATTGGTGTGAAAGTAGTGTGAACATAATGTGACAATAATCTATAAAATAATGTGAAAGCAATGTGAAAAAGTGTGTGAAAATAAGGTTAAAATTATGTGAAAATAATGTGAACATAAAGTGACAATAATCTATAAATGTTAAAATAATGTGAAAATAGTGTGAAGATAATGTGAAAATAGTGTGAAAATAATGTGACAATGATGTTACAACAAGATAAAAAATAATGTGAAAATAATGGTAAAAATTTGAAAATACTGTAGTGTAGAAATATTGTGACTGTGAAAATGATGTGTTTAGAATAATGTGAAAATAGTGTGACCAAAATGTGACAATATTGTGAAAATAATGTGAAAATAATCTGAAAAAAGTTTGAAAATATTGTGAAAAAAAATGTTGAAATGAGGTGAAGTACACTGTAGGTGTGAAAATAAGGGTAATATAATGTGAAAATAAGGTTGAAATAATGTGGAAAAGATGTGAATGTGAAAATAATGTGACAATAATGTGACAAAATTTGAAAGCAATGTGAAAAAGTGAGAAAATGATGTAAAAATAATGTGGTTAGAATAATGTGAAAATTGTGTTAATAAAATGTAAAAATGATATAAGTACATGTATGAGGTGAATATGATGTTAAAATAATGTATAATAAGGTGAAATGAATGTGAAAATAATATGACAATATTTTGAAAATGATAATGATATTAATATTACTCTAGGCGGAAATGTGATAGAAGTGTGAAATTAATGTGAAAACAAGGTTAAAATAATGTGAAAATAAATTTAAAATACTGTGAAAAAATTGTGAAAATAATTTTAGATCTCAAGATTTATTCACCAATATAATACAGGAATAGATCATATATTTTTTTTAGAAAGTCTTAAACTAGTATTTTCAATGATATATCTTTATTAAACATTACCACCTTGTTACCAAAGTGATCAGCCCTCAAAAGGCTATTAAATATTCGTTTATTTATTTATTAGAATATATTTACAGAAGATAAGAACATGATCAGCATAAAACTGTTTTACATCATGGTCCTTTTAGGACACACATACTGTATTATTCACAGTAAAAATAACATTATAGAAATACAAACAAAACTACAATAAATACTGACCAAGATTAAAATAGGAGCGATTGAAATAATTCATGGCAAGGGTTTAGAGATTATAATATTGAAATATTTTCATGGAACACAATAGTTGTTGTCATAATATGTCATTGTCTTCTCTTTCTTTCAAGTGCGCAATGCTGCTTGACGTTTGTACACCTTACCCATTTTATAAAAATCGACAATCCTCCATTTGATCAGAAACGCCAACTCAAAATACTTTCACTTTTATTGGAAAAAAAGTTTATTTATTTCTGCATGAATATTCTTCAAATATGGTCTGCATTGAGTACAGTCAAACCTCGTTATAACGAGGCCGTCGGAACGAGAGAAATTATCTCGTTATGATAACGAGGCCATTGGGACTAGAGAAATTATCAAAACCTTATTATATCAGGGCCAAAATGCAATGAAATACAAAGATATAAGACTCCGAAAACTATTTTGTTATAAAGAGATCTCATGTCAGTGCTCTTTATAACGAGGTTAGACTGTACCTTGAAAAATAAAAGAAAAGTTGACAAAAGCAATGAAACACAATAAGAAATTTGTAGAACAATAAATGGTAAAAGACTTCCTACTGTATATCAATAAAAGGAATATTTCAAAAGTGAAATTTGGGAATTTATGGTCAAAACCTGATTTTTTTGCATAAAATAGCATGAATGATTAACCTTAAAAATACCTAAAACCTAAAAATGCAATGGTACATGTAATGTACATTCTGATAAAGTATTTCATGCCTTACACGGTTGTGCTGATAGTCATTGTCATCACCTTATTCATGGACGATTTTGATTGCCAGCTTTCTTTTTTTTAGCAGAGGTTTCTGCATTTATTCAACAAAAGTACAAATTTACAAAATTATAACTCATACAGACAGACTAATAGATGTATTTTTTCTTAGAATAGTAAACACAAATATCAAATGATAGAAGCCTAGAAAGAATATTACATGAAATATAGTAAGCTAGTCAATTGAAAATTCTGTACATTGAAATTAGAATAATTAAAATAAACTTACTTGAGAAAATGTAGAAAGCACTTTTAGCCCTAGACTGAAATATTCACTCCAACAATTTGATTTCTCGTGGATTTGTAAATGTGGACAATATTTTGTAAATAATCTTTTCCCAATCAAAATCAGCATGACTCATTGTGGTTCATTTCTCATTCTTCTGTTACAGGGAAGCAGTACCGAGCCGTCTTCTTGAGCACTGTCAGAACTAGATCTTCGTTAAACAAGGTTGACATCACATCTCTACCGCAAGTGGGAGGGCGCAACGTGAGAAACATGTATTCGTACGGGTTCCTCTCGGACAAAGGGCTCCTCAACACCGCGTTCACCCGTGCACAGTCCCTCATCACGGTTATGGGGGATCCTGTTACTATCTGCTCTACTGGAGAATGCCAGAAAACTTGGCAGAGGTACATCAAGACGTGTGAGGGAAACGAAGGAATCTACAGCGAAAATGGTCAGCTGACTTTTGCTGAGATCCAGAACGAGATAGATAATGCCAAGCGTATGCTCAACCCTGAGGCAAGAGTGTTCATCCCGAGAGCTGCTAATTCAAGGGCATCGTCCAGAGGCACTTCTCGCGTTGCGGAAAGAAAACCTGTGGTTAGTCGAGCTGTTGAAGTTGAAGGTTGCTCTACAGCGATGACTGGACGCCAAAGTGCCACTAGAAGACTTCCCTCTGCATCTGCCGCATCTAGTAACCGAGAGCCAATACCTGGTGCTTCTACTCCTGTGGCTACTCCTGTCGGTACTTCTGCCGCGAATGATGATGATGATGATGATGAGGACTTGCTGATTGACGATTGGCTTCGTGAACTGAGGATTCAAGTGGACGAGGATATGGCCGAATACAGGAGGTTACATCCAGAGGCGAGAGCTAAACGTCCGCCAGAAGAAGCATCATCAGGAATAGGATCTGAAAATCAAACTGCTGCCAGTAGAGACAAGAGAGAATCAAACATACCTATCCCAGAACCAGAAGGAGTTGGATTGGAAGTGCCACAAGGTCAACAAGTTTCTGTGCCTGCAGCAAGAGTTAGAGCACCAGATGCAGTGGGACGCGCTGAAAGAGAAGTGTTCCAAAACCTGCGCATGGTAGAGAGGGGTGATCGCTACGCCCTACGCGACACATACGACTCAGATGATGAGGATGCTGATGAAACACAAGAAGCTCCTGGTCAAGCCCGTGGGTCCAATGTGGATGAACTTCTGCGGAAGGCTGTTCAGAGACCAGATAAATTCAAGATCTGCATCTTCCATCAAGATATCAATGGACGAACATATGCCATCCCCCAGGACAGGCAGTCTGGTGAGGAAATTACAATTACAAGTATGAAGCGTAGAGGACACGCCCTCAACAGTGACAAGGTTCTGATAGAAATCTTGGATAATGTCGAAGAACAGGAAGATTTGGATGATGACAATGCTGAAACAGAAAGAAAAGTTTATGGAAGAGTGGAAGGCATTATTGAGAACAAAGCCAATCTCCGGTTCCAGAAGATCGTTTGCTGCCTGGATCCCCTGAGTGACAATGTAATGGTTCCCATTGATCGCTCAATGCCCAAGATGTTTATTCTAGGAAGAAAAAGGAGAAATGCTTCAAGCAACAATGCAGCTGTTGTGACACTGTATGACATAAAAGCCTCAAGAAGGGGTGGAAATGTACGCAACTCACGGAAAGACGTAGAGGTTAAAAGTTCGGAGAGACACCAGAAACTCTTTTTGGTTCGCTATCTGGAGTGGGGGCAAAAAGCGCCGTATCCGCTCGGTGCAGCAATTGAAGAACTGGAACCGGGGAACACAGAGAAAAAGGGACATAAAATCCTTAAGCTGGTCCATGGCATCAAAGTTCAGTGCAAAACAGCTGCAAATCAAGAGATGGAGCGCAAATTTCCGGAAGGATGGACGATTCCTACTGAAGCTGTGCAGAAAAGGCGAGATTTGCGTGCAAGCACAATCTTCACGATCGATCCTCCTGGGTCCAATGACTTAGACGATGCAATCAGCTGCGATCTTCTTCCTGGGCAGCGCTATAGGATAGGCGTGCACATCGCTGATGTGTCTTACTTTGTTCACCAGGATGGCCTTATGGACAAAGATGCGTACAAGAGAGGAACAACATTCTACCATCCATTCAAAAGCGATGTGAGCCACATGCTGCCAGGCAACCTAGTGACTAGACTTTTGAGCTTGCTTCCACGGGAGGATCGACTCGTACTGTCCGTGTTTTTCACTCTTGATCAGCAGGGGAAAATTGTTGCAGAGCCATTGTTTGAGAGATCGGTGATCCGGTCATGTCAGAGGCTCACTTATGCTGAGGCAGAGGAGTTGATTGTGAATGGCAACACTTCCAATCAGTTTATTCGCGTCGTAGAACCCATCAGGCAGCTGTACAATCTTGCGAGACTTCGCCGAATGGAGCGTTTAAGGGATGGATGGATTGTGTTCAATGCTGACGATGATGAAGGAGGGGCAGTTTCTCATCCGCATGCTCATAGCTTGATTGAAGAGCTCATGCTGATGGCAAACAAGGCCGTTGCAGAGCGCATCCTTGCCACGTTTCCCGACCGTACGCCTCTGCGCAGGCAACTGGCACCCTCGCAAGAACAGATGGAAGCATGGATGGAACGTCACGCCAATACTGCAAGAAACAGCATACGTCTTACAGAGCTGGTGGACAACAATCAGAATGAAGTGGCTCCTGAAGACCAAGATGAGCGCCAAATTGAAGACCAGGATTATGAGAGCCAAGACCAAGGACATGTCCTGCTTGCCGCTGAAGTATACGATATGCTCAGAATCCTCTGCCAGGCTGAAACTATATCAAGAAGTGACATAGACAAAATGGCAAATTGTGTACTTCAAGATGCAAACCATCCACAGCATGCAGTGGCTCTGACCGACAGCTATCGTATCATGGAGCCTGCAGAATATATTGACACGACCAGCCATCGAAGGCCAGATAAGCAAGAGCACTACTCCCTGAAGATGGCAGCATACACACACTTCACCTCACCTATTAGACGATACATTGACCTTGTTGTGCATAGGATGCTGGTGGCCTGTATTGAGGACAGCCAGTGTCCTTACACGGCTGCATAGATTGCTGACATAGCACATCACTGCAACAACCAGAGAGCCAAGAGTAAGCGGTATGAGAAAGCCACAAGAGAGTTGAAGTTAGCGCTGAAGCTGAAGGAAGCACCTCTACAGACTGTAGGCTTTGTGGAGGGGATTTCCAACTTGTCACTAAAGTTGCTTCTTCCTTACCGAAGCTATGTTCCTTATAGACGGACAGAAGTTCCCTTCCGTGTTCTGAAGCCTTCAGAGAAACCTGCGCCAGGGACCAATGAAGTCCAGTTGACGTGGAAGTATCGCATGTATGACTACAGCAGGAAATCTCCCGCACATTCGCCAGCGAGCGAGAATGTCAGGTTTCCAGTACTGTACTACAGGGTTCCAGAGAATACATGGCAACAGGTTCTGCAATCGATCAAGGATATGAATAGAAATGGAGACTTGATGCAAGTCAAGACGGCCATTGAAACAGCACTGCTGCATGCCAATCCCAATGAGAATCCCTTCTCACAGATAGAGCTAAGAGGAAACCAGGAAGGCCGACAACGTCGGGACCAAAGGGACTTTGTAGTAATGAGTTTCCAGCGAAGCTACCGGTCGGGCGACCCCTGTAGGGTCCAGATGCAAGCAAAGATGGTTCGGGGGATAATCACACCAGGAGTACAACTCTTAAACATGACGCACCAGCTGGACGCATGTGCAGAGCATCGATCTTCCCCTGTTGAGTGCTTCTCACGGATAGCCGACGAAATCCCCAGCAGGGAGGGAAACATCACCACGTACAAGTCCAAATGGCTTCCAATCTTGTCCATGGTATCCAGCTACAGTGCAGTCAGCGAGGACGACACTGTCACCCTACAGCACGTGTCAATCCAATGGCACAGAACTTCGAAGGAGTCGTCAGGGTACTTTCAGCTTAACAAGGAGTTCCTAAGAGATCAGTACATCAGTATTTTTCTCAACCGAAGTGGAAATGTAAAGAACATATATGACTACCTCTGCATACACTTGACTAATATTGACGTCGATTCCAAACCTCGCCTGAAGATAATGGAGTTTGAAGACAGAGAACATTACCATGGAAACGGCCCTTTCAATGTCAATGACTGGTAGAAGCAGACGTGTGTCGTTCACTGTAGAATACTGCATTGCATGTATTGCCATACGTGCAATAGGCTTCTATCTGAAGATCCTGACATGATTCCTGTACACTTTGTTGTTCATCAGCAAGGCGTTCCCCTACCACCTAACATCAATGGTTGTCATGTTGCAAGCTCTGTGGAGTTCATCTCAATACCTTTGCCAAATGGGTAAGTCTCAAGTAAATAATTTCCAATTTTGTGAATTATTCAAAAATAAATCATAGCTTTTTAGCAATGGTTGATGTTGATATTTTTATGTCCTTGAATACATAATTAATTCCTCATTTTATTTGAATCAAGGCATTCATTAAGAATTTCTTTTTTTTTCTTTTTAGAAATCATTATATTTAATTTCATAGGTACTAGTTGATCAATAGATTCATTTATCTCTCAAAGGTTTTCTGTTTAAAAGGGTATCTGAAGCCAGAAATGATAATTTGCTTGTTGGAAGTATACACAAAAGCAATCCCCCTAAACATCACATGAAAAAGGTGTCTATTTTTTTTCAAATATTCAATTTTAAAAACGTATAAGCAGAGTCATGCACACATAGAATGCGCACACATTTAAGAAACCATGCACGGAGCCTCGCTCGTGTTTAGGCTCTGTGCGTCGATTGTGAACAAGACATATATTTTCTCATAACTCCTTAAATGGTTTCTGACCCCCCCCCCCCCCCCCCCCCAAAAAAAAAAAATAATAAGTTGCTGGTTGTTAGTATAATAAAATAATTCCCCAATAAACAATCCATATCTTTAAAAAGTTTACTGTTTCAAATTTACAAAACTGAAGGTGTCTCATACATGTAGCATATCTCGAACACCGATCAATAGCTACGAATATCATTTGCCGAAGATTGTTTTTGTCCGAACGAGTATGGACACTGGGTCGTCCACGCTCCCAATTTTGCGTGATTCAACATACACCAATATTCAGCAATTTGTTTATCGCGATATTTTTCTAATTGCTATTTAGAGGAGAGCCTGACGAGCACGCATGAAAATAGGCACACCCATTCAAAAAGGGCCCGCACGGAGCCGTGAGAGGTATTAGGCTCCGCGCGTCTATCGTTGACAAACAGTTGAATCTCTTTCTTACTCCCTAACTAGTAATCCATATCAAGTGGGATATACATGTAGTTATTCAGGGTTAAATTTATGCATATTAGCAATTATACACACATTATTTTTTTGGGGACTCAGATTCCCTTGAACTAGTAATCTGTATCATGTCGGATAAAGTTATTTTGGATTAATTTTATGTACCTAAATGATATACTGATTATATTTTTATGTGGAGGTGTCGTTGTGTAGTGGTTCTGACTCTTGCCTTTCAACGCGAGAGTCGTAGGTTTGAATCCTACCCATGGCATCAATTTCCTTCAGCAAGAAATTTATCCACCTTGTGCTGCACTCAACCCAGGTGAGGTGAATGGGTACCGGTAGGAAGAAATTCCTTGAATGCAGTGAGCTCCGAATGGTAGCCATGCTATAGCCGGATAATATTGCACAGAGCGCTTAGAAACACTTCGTATTAAGCGCTATATAAATGTTGTGTATTATTATTATTTTTATTTTTAGACCTCAGAACCCCTTCAATTATTATTTTTGTGCAGACGAGAGGCAGGTGCAGTCCAAAGGCTGGATGCAAAAGATGTCCCAGTATTGGTACGAGACATTGTCTTGCAGCGTCCAAATCGCTCTGATTGGCAAGCAGGTAATATTATAATATATACAGATAGTAACTGGTCTGGGGCCTGTAAAATGAAGGAGATACATTCCATTTTGCAATCAGTCACAAAGTTTAATACAAGATTTCCCATAGACTTGGGATTGATATTAATCCTAAATCCCATTAGTATATTTCAACCACCTTGGTCCATGGGGGGGGGGGGGGCTTATTTGGCCCCCCCCCCTCTGATCTTCGCCGTTGATTGCGCAATCGCGCAGAAATTTGGCATGCACATAGCCCGTGTTGTAAACTCTTAGATTGCGTAGTCCAATTTTAAAAAAATATCTACTTCTTATGCTAATTAGGCAGTAATTATGCATAATTATGCGTGAAATTCAAATAAATCAATAAATTCAATAAATCACGTCTTGCTGAAGCTCCAAATGTGTTGATTTTTGGTCTAGATACTCTTAGCAATGTTTCAGACATATCATTATTGAAAAAGGTTGCAATAAAAATTAATTTCTTATGTATTTTATTGTTTTTTTTAAATTTCTTATGTATTTCTGTGTTTTTTCGACTTTACTATTACTATTGTTTTTTCGATGGAAATTGTTGGTGACATTATTTGAGGCATAAAAATTGGATTTTAAATTCATTTCATCCATTAATATGAAAAATAGACAGGGATTTATGAATAGTGTGTGAAAACACAATTTGCATTGACTTTGTACACTGTAAGAGTACACTGTAAGAATACACTGAAAGATTACACTGTAAGAATACACTG
>BQKZ01001920.1:56012-67044 GCA_036244855.1 Temnopleurus reevesii | reverse complement strand
GAAGAACTCAAGGGCTACGACAGGAAATTCAGAAAGGACCGTAGCAAAATAAGTCCTGAGGAAGTCGAGAAGTACAAAACGATCTTGCGGAAAGCTAATGTAAGTGATTTTTTTGTCAGTTCAGCAAAGTGGTTCAATAAAGCAAAACAAGAAGCCCTTTACCGAAGAAATCAAGGGCTACAACAAGAAATTTAAAAAAACCCAGCAAAATGAAGTCCCAAGGAGGTCAAAGAGTACAACTTGCATGAAGCTAGTGTATTAGTGATTTTTTGTCAGTTCAGCGAAGTAGTTAAATAACTACAAAAAGGCCCTTTGCGAAAGACTTCAAGTGCTACGACAGGAAATTTCGGAAGGACGCAAGCAAAATAAGTTCCGAGGAGGTCGAAAAGTACAAAAAAATCTTGCGGAAAGCTAATGTAAGTGATTTTTTTTGTCAGTTCAGTGAAGTAGTTCAATAACTAAAAAAGCCCTTTGCGTAAACACGCAAGGGCTACGACAGGAAATTTCAGAAGGACCCCAGCAAAATAAGTTCCGAGGAGGTTGACAAGTACAACAAATCTTGCGGAAAGCTAATGTAAGTGATTTTTTTTGTCAGTTCAGCAAAGTAGTTCAATAACTAAAAAAAGCCCTTTGCGTAAAAACGCAAGGGCTACAACAGGAAATTTCAGAAGGACCCCAGCAAAATAAGTTCTGAGGAGGTCGACAAGTACAAAAAAATCTTGCGAGAAGCAAAATGTCAATGGGACAAAAAAGTTCTATGAGGTGAAACAAATTATTAGTTACCCTCTGATAAGAGCCCTGTCTGAACAGAATAAAAAAAACATGAGAAACCTGAAGAACCATTTCAAAATGTTTGGTTTTTTTTTCACTCCCTTTTATTAAAGCCTTAATTTCTACATCTACATGAAATGTCACTATTTTCAGATGTTCTTTGGCTTTCCACTATCTTTTATCAAAGCCTTATTTTCTACATTATAAAGTGTGTTCTTGAATATTTTCAGATTTTCTTTGGCTTTTCACTCCTTTTTATCAAAGAAAAACTAAAACTAAAATTAAATCAAAACAAATAACAGGTATTATTTGACCTTCACTGTATACTGGTGAATCCAGACAGACCGGACAATTTCAAAGTTCACAATCAATAACTTTTTCAATATATTGTTGCTATTTAAATCACGAAAGTAAACTGAATTTTTGTTAGATCTGGACATCATTAAAAGCATTCCACATTTGCCGTAGTTTCTCCCTTCAACATGCCCACATAAATCTGTAGGTGCACGATTTCAATACGTGTTCGGTACACCATGGTGTCCGGTTATGAGATTTTCACTATACCACACGGTGGAGTGTTTCTCTGTTTTTTTCCCCTGGACTTGGAGAATGCCACTACTACAACCTCATTCAAGACTTATCTAAAAACTTATCTGTTTAACATTGTGTTTTGAAGACAGACATTCATTCATTTCTTTGTTTCCATTTTTGTAAATCTTGTATGTCTCCTAGTTTAAAATCATTCATAGCTCATTCAAGCGCCTTGAGCATTTAATCAACTTGGATATTGGCGTTCTATAAATCTCATGTATTATTATTATTATTATGTTTTTATTTCATTCGGATGTTTGATTGTCTCTCCTTTTGTAGAAACTAGAACTGAAGAATCACCACATCATCCTGTCCACGTGCAACGCAGCAGGAGACCCTCGTATCGCGTATCGCACAAACGTGATCCAGGTGATTGTTGACGAAGCTGGGATGTGCAGCGAGCCGGAAACTGTTGTCCCTCTCGTGGCGATGAAACCAAAACAGGTGGTACTTGTTGGAGATCATCAGCAACTCAGGTACATGTATTTGATGTTCATCTGCGAATATTCAATGGAGGCGCCGTGGTGTAGTGGTTCCGACTCACACCTTTCAACCAGAGGGTCGTAGGTTCATATCCCACCCATGACGTTGATTTCCTTCAGCGAGAAACTCATCCATATTGTGCTGCACTCCACCCATGTGAGGTGAATGGGTACCTGGCAGGAATATATTTATTCCTTGAAATGCCATGTGCGCTGGTGTATGCCAGGCTAAAGCCAGGGTTATAATAAGGAGTGTTGAGCGCTCAGCAGAGTGGATACGTGCGCTATATAAATTCTTCTATTATTATTATTATTATTATTTTTTGTATGCAATCAAGCTACTGTGATTAGTCAATTTTTACCACAGACAATAGGTGATATCAAACGATATCGCATGATGCCGTCGATGTCAATCTACTAATAAACGTGACTTCTGCTTTGCGAAGCTAATGCACGTGGTGCTTTTATCATTTCAGAAAATTGCTGATTTTTCTTCCTTAAACATCATCAGAGGCATGTAGTGCTCCATCAAACAAACACATCACGATGAAATAATAGATAATTTCAGGAAATATTATAAGCATTAAATGTAAAACACATATGATTTTTCGATCTAAATCCTGACAAAGTGGAGCGCACATGCACGAATATAATATGTAACCGTAAGAGGGTATCCAGACTCACTTGACAGCAAAACGTCATCTGCGGCTCTTGATGTTTCTTTTGTTGTCGATGGCAAAGATTTGGGTGAACCTGTTTACAGATATATCTATTTTTAAGCAAGCCTCAGCCCGGGTGCAGGATATTTTTCATTCTAACTGTGCATTATCAAACAAAGCTATGCGCTTTCATAGAATGTATTGAAGATGGCTTCTTCTATAGCGCCGATCTCTGCCTCAGCTTAATTACTGAAAATAATTGCACTTGTCTCCTCAGACAAATCTTCATTGATATTCAAGCAAAAAATAATTAAAGCTTCAACCGAGGCTACTTTTCCTTTGTGAATATGGTACATTTATACTTTATATGATAATAATAATAATGAACGGCTTTTAAATAGGGCTTATCAACTCTTCATGAGAATTCCCTAAGCGCTCTACGATTGCAACATTATTGCCCTGGCTTTAGCAGTGCAGCTATTAGGTGCATAAGCTTTTTCAAGGAATACACTCCTACCAGGTACCCATTCAGCTCACCTACATGTAGGTTGAGTGCAGCACAATGTGGATGAATTTCTTGCTGAAAGAAATTATCGCCATGGATAGGATTCGAACCTGCGACCTTCTGGTTGAAATCCGAGAGTCAGAACCATTAAACTGGTCAGCGTTTTCTTTTTTTTTTTTTTGTCATTTCTCATTTTTGTCAATCTTCTTTTTGATGTTTTAATGTGCAAGAAAATAATTCTCCCTCATTATTAAAATCCTTCTTCAAACAAACATTTGCAATTGAACTTGTTCCTTCACAAAAAAGAGCGTACATTATAGCCGTTATTTTTAGGTGTCCCACAGACAGGAGGCAGGGTTAATTCAGATCAATTTAATCTATCTTAGGGGGTGTTGCTACAAAGTTGTGAATGATCACAAGTCAACTGCTAATCAGTTGCAAATTGGAACTTGTATTTTTCATTTGCACACTTTCTGCGCTTTTGTATACTTCGTAGCAACACCTCATTTGTTAATTTATTAATATTTGATGGCAATAACGATAATAAAGGGGAAAAAAATGAGTTCAGAGCTTTTGATCTCCATCTCACTTCTCCTACAAAACTCTCAAAAATGTGCACGAAATTAATTTTTCTTTTTTCACGAAAAAACAAAATAAAATAGCAAAAGCGCCTAAAGTTACCAACACATTATAAACAGATGAATCCTGCAAGTTATTTCCATCATCTGTGTCCTCATATTCAACTTTTCTGGCCGTCTGGATTAAATTGGTTCTGGAACAAAAATTACTAAATTTACTCCAAAATATTATTGAAACAGGACATTCACAAAACAAATGATAGTAGTTTTCTAAGCACTGGCATTCATAGCACGAAGAAGAATTTATCAAATTCCAACGACACAAATATTCATTTGACATATGAAGTTCGTATAATAGTTTGTAATTTGTAAATGTGCTAATCGAAGATCCTTGATCTTAGATACTTTTCTCTTCCAGATCTCTGCCCAATTTATTTCTGTAGCAAAAAGCTTATTCCAGTACTCTTCTATATTTGGAGTAATAAATTTTTCCTAAACTAGTTCAAATTCAATTTCATTTCATTTTTATTTTCCACAAATCACAAATCATGATATAATACATGTAAAGAAACGAAACAAAACAATACAATGTAAAATAAAAGATATAAAGCAATAAAAGATATTTAGTATAAGCATGTATAGAAAAAAAAATAAAAAGATATTCAACATATCTTTCTTCTTTTTCAACAAAACTGATCAATTATAAAAGTCAAGTGATAAGTGGAGGGAGCCTATGGAAAAGCATTGCCCGGCAGGAGGATAAGAAGAAATAAACGTTATTTTTGTTTAATTTCTATTTCATCAGATCTATAATCACAGAACCGAATGCGAAGAATCTTGGAATGGACATCTCCCTCTTGGAGAAGTACAAGGAGAAAGCTGAGATGCTCACGATCCAGTACAGGATGGTGGGTAGATAGTTGTTTCTCTTTATTAAAGCCCAAGTATAGTTTTGGTAAAGATTAAGAAATGTAAATTTCTGTGATGTTTATCATGACATATAATTCTTATACACATTTTGAGACCATAGCATATTTTTTTACGAGCTGATTCTTTTGAAAATTTGAATTCGACCGTTAAATCATATTTAGTCCCCTCTCTTGGTTATAACAATAATTACAATACAATAATTATATACAAAAGCATTTCCAAGATTTTGCAAAAGCATGATAAAAAGGAATACACAAAGATTAAATTCTGAACTTTTCATCCAATTCTGTACATGAGAAGTTGTCGTTTATCAAGAAAGAAAATATTGAATTAGTGTCTGGGGACACAATGCTATAATATTTTGCACATTTTATGTTATAACTTTTCCAAAACTTGTTCATTTTTTGCACAATCTATTGTGCAACATGTTCATGATACTATGTGTCTATTTTAATAGATTTGAAGACAAAATTTGATGATAAAAATATTCGCTTTTACCAAAATTTTACTTGGGCATGACTTCCGGTTGCGAGTGCAAACGGACGGCGTGTTGGGTATTGGCAACAACGATATTTGAAAATTTCCTTGCTTACGCACCTTGCCAAGCTCAGACACTCGGAACACTTCATACAAATATCCGATCCGAGTTGTCGTCACGTGTAACTTTGATTCATCCCCTCTTCAGCTTTGATTTTTCTAAAAAATATGAAAAAAAACACATATGTATGCAATTGCTGAGCTGCAAGCTAGTGAAATAAATTGCTTGCTCGCTATTCCAGGTTGAAAATGCCATGATTTTTCTGTTCGCCAACCCTTGTAATCAAAATGGCTGCGGCTAGGCCACGCCTTCTGAATGTTGTGTCGCCACGTCTTTAAAGGTATAGATTTGCAATGTTCAAGATGCAGAAATTGATGTGAAACAAGCTGTGGTATTGACAAATTGCTTTACATGCCTAAATATAACTGTGTACGAATTTAGAAGGTTTTGCACCTACAAACTGGGGGTTCGTTAACTCTTTGTGTAATAGCCAGGGAATCTTGTGATGGTGGCACTACTTTGGGGTAAATGAAACTGGTCAAGTTGCCAAGACTAACTTGGATGCATAACAATAGACAGTCCCTTGAGGTTATTGATTTCCTTGGCAGTGAACTTCCTGTGTATTCTGTTTATTTATTTTTTTCGAACAATAGGTTCCTATATCAAGTACGTTCCCACCTTACAATACAATACATTCTTGCATAGTTGTAGACATTCAGACCCAGATCAGACTTCTCCCTATGGAGTTTTAGTGTATTAATATCGGTCGATGGGGAATCGCGTGTATGTGAGTTTTTGCGAACGGAATCAGCGCCTTGATGATCTTTTCTGTGAGCGGAACACAAGAAGAGTTAACGAGGATTACGAGAGGATGAGATCCAGATCTTATTTCATGTGTGATTAAAAAATATATGAGTGGCTTGGAAAATATATCTGGTATGTATCTCAAGGCTAGTAGGTCATATATTCGTACTATATCCTCATTGGCTGTAGATGAATGTAGATTTATAAGTTCTATCTTTTGCAGCATGCGGAGATTTGCAAATTTCCATCGAAGGCTTTCTACGACAACAAGCTAAAGACAGCTGATTCGGTGAGAAGGCGCGGTCGCGACCCTATCCGCAGCATGTGGCCTAACAACGGGGCCACGCCCAGAGTCTTCTGCCACGTGAGTGGACGAGAGGAAATGCTCTCTGTGATGTCGGACGAGGGCAACGAGATGTCGAAGAGCAACAAAGCGGAGATCAGGCATGTGGTATGTATCTGCAGAGATGCCCACTGTTCCGAGTGATGTTTCACCAAGTCACGAAAGGCTTTAAGAACGACTTTACGCACGACTAATATCAGTTCTTGTGCTGAATGAACGAGAGTCTTACGCGTATTACACTCGTTAAAGTACTCCAGTCTTGCTTACAGTCATGCGTAACATTAAGAACGATTCGGTGAAACACCACCCTGGAGTATATTCATGAGGTTAAAATTATTAATAGTGAGAGAAACATAACAAAAGTAACCAAACTCTCAGACCTTCATGTTTAAGATTCAAGATTTGTTTTATTTCATTTTTCATCCAAACAACACTATTTTTTTAGACATCAAATAAGAAAAGAGGTCAAAATTAATTGAAAACTGAACAAAAGTGAGAGAAACACAACAATAATAACCATACTCTCAGCCCTTCATATTCAAGATTCAAGATTTGTTTTATTTCATTTTTCATCCAAACAACCATATTTATCGATACATCAAATAAGAAAAGAATTTAAACTTAGAAGTACAGATATGTCATTGAAAGAGAATAAGTAAAGTGAAATTGGAACCAGCAAGAAGCACTGCTTGTGAGATGCTTGTCCCCTAAAATGAATGTCTAATTAAACATATTCATCATGGCTGGCCCTACCTTTTGGCGTTGGCAACTATGGTCCTCCACATCTGTCTATCGTCCATAGAACTAAATACATTGTAGATCGATCAATTCCATCCATCCGATCAGGGTAGTGTTTCACCAAGATAAGAAAGACTTTAAGAATGACTTTAAGATCGACTGGTATCCCTTCTTGCGCGTAATGGTTCACACTATTACGCGCATTCAGCGGAAGATCTGATACCAGTCTTTCTTATCTTGGTGAAACACCGCCCTGGTTGGCGATCTGATCAGGGCCCCGTAACATAAAGGTTTGCGATTAATCGCTATTTGATTTTGCAATCAATTGCAAACTTTAGTACATGATTTGCCATAGACTTGTGATTGATATCAATCGCTATCAGATTAGCAATTAATTGCAAACCTTTATGTTACGGGGCCCAGATCAGTCCTACACTTTTAAGGAAAGCTTTGAATTCATATGAAAATACACCTCATTAATATTCCGGAATGGTTGGCAAAGAGAGAACAGGATTTTAGTTTTTACTTATGCGTGACAATCAGGAAGAAAAGTTTTTTTCCTCACCCACAAAGCAAGGACGAAATTCACCATTTCAGAACCATTTAACTCAGTCAGTTTGTTGTGAGGATCAATAGACATTTGATATGGATATCTTGAAAAATTCTATCCAACTTCGAAATTCTTTCACACAAAAAAGTTTGGGGAATTTCGAAAGAAGAGAAGTTTGATTTGTGAACTTGTTGATTTTGTAATCCAAACATTTTATCCACTTTTGTGACCCATTCAGATGAGAACAGTCCGAGAGATGATCCGCAGAGGGGTGTCGCCCAATCAGATCGTGATCTTGTCGCAGTACCGACTTCAGTGTGCGCAGATTGAAGAGAGGCTTCGTGAAGACGATAACCCGCAACTTCAGGAGATCAAAGTCAGCACTGTGGTCAAAAGCCAAGGTGAAAAGCTTTTTTTGTTATCATGACTGTCATATTGTCTGTATTTTCACAGAGTGACCGTGGCCGAATGAAGGTGAAGAAATCCCGACATAGCAGCAATTCAAAGGGTATCCTATTGAAAGGCTTGACAATGACAGTATAACTATTATTACCAGTGTTTCATTAATCAGGACCCCTTTGGTACTGTTACTGTAGAGTTTCAGGTGATATTTAGATCTATCTATTTAAGGAGACAAACTTGCTATACAGGGAAAATACTAGTAAAGAAGTTTAAAAGAAGAGTCTACCCCAAAATAATATTTCTTCAACAGGAGCAGACAAGGAATAGAACAAACAAAATCAGAAAACAAATAAGAAAGTTATGCATGTTTAGTTATTTTGACAAATTGGCAACTGATGACGTGCACAATAGGTGCACAATCTTTTTTTTGTTGTACTCACCAAATTATTGCAAAGATGTGTTTTTAGTTTTTCTTTGAAGATGTCCAGTGAAGATGAATTCCGTATTTCAAAGGGGAGTGTATTCCAGAGTTTGGGAGCTGCACATGCAAATGCTCTGACTTTTGTTTTATGTGTTGTTGTCTGTAGCAGTAGATTGTCTTGTGTGCTTCGAAGGTTATGAGTGTGTTTCTGAGTCTTGTAATTATGACAGTTCCTTGAGATAACTAGGGGCTTGACCTGTAAGGGATTTATACACGATCAATAATATATTAAATGAAATCCTTTGACGTATTGGCAGCCAGTGCAGATCTCGCAAGAGAGGGGATATCCGTGAAATTTTGGAGTTTTCCACAGATCAGCCTTGCACAAGTGATCTGGACTAGCTGCAGATATATATAGCGCATATACAGTGCATACATAGCATTGTATTATATAGCGCATAACACATACATTGTAATTGATTCATTTAAGTCCTGGCATTGTCGTTTGTGTAACAGGTAGCGAATGGGACTATGTTGTGCTCTCAACTGTGCGCTCTAAACCCCTGATTGAGATTGAGGAGAAACCAAGTAGAGGTTGGCAGAAGAAACATCTTGGTTTCATCAACGATGAAAACCAGATGAATGTAGCCTTGACTCGAGCCAAACTCGGTCTTGTCATCATCGGTAAGTGATGATAATAATAATGATAATATATGACATTTAAACACGTTATCCCTCTAGTCACCTATTCAGAGTTGCGAGACAAATTATTTAATATTATTACCCGGCTATAGCAGTAGTTGTCAAGTGGGCAGGTGATACAGACTAGTGATATAGATGAACCTTTCTATAGTGGCCACTTAATGGAAACAGAAAAAGTGGCCACTATATGCAGATGACCTCCATAGACAGGTGAGATTAAAACTAGATGAGCGTAGCCGTGACTCAAGCCAATCTCGGTCTTGTCATCACTGATGAGTGATACAGACAAACTTTTCTATAGTGTCCATCTAAAGCCCCAGTCACATAGAGGCCCAGAAGCAACACGATTGGACATGACTCTTTGTTAAGTTGACAGTTAAATTTCTCCAAAGTCGTGGTGAATCATGTCGGTTCCAGGCTTCTATGTGACTAGGGCATTATGGAAACAGACAAAGTGGCCACTGTCGGCAGGTGACTGCTATAGAAAGGTTAGATAAGAGACATTTTCATCTTGAGGGAACCAATTTGGGTTGCCAATGTAGACAGGTAGTCACTATAGACAGGTGACCGCCGAGATGGGTTTGACTGTAGATTTAATGAATTTATGCGTTTTTACACAATGGGTACCGGTATTTGCATCATATCTGAAGCTTATTTTACTGTGATATTTTTTATTTCAATGAAAAACAACAACAACATTTTCAGTGGGTCAGTTTGTCTTTGGCATCTGAACCATTTTTTTGCTTTAATATGATTTCCAAGGAAAAACTAAAAAAAAGTGTAAACTAAAAATTGACTGACTCCAATCAATAGCTCCTTACTTTATAATACTCAAATATCCCGACCTCTGAGAAAGTATATTGGAATTATATTTCTGAGGATGGGCTAGCATAGTTTTCTTTCCTAGCCCATCCAAAGAATTATAATTCCAATATACTTTCGAAGTAACTGTTCGGGATATTTGATTTATATCTCTTAAAAAGAGGTAAAAAGTAGGCCTACAACTTACTCAGATACTCCGCTCAACCGTACTCAGACACAGTCATTCACTGTCACACTCAGTCGGTACCCACTCAGTCACGGCACAGGTGGCTTTTTTACTAGTTGAACTATATGAAAGCATGTTTGCTCCCATCGACCAATCATATAGCTTGATAGCTCATGAATATTCATAGATGAGATATAATTTAATTTATATATCATATATGCAAACCATTTCAGAATGTGTATGATATATATTTTTTATTTGATTTGATTTATTCGTCAGTAGCAACATACATGACTGGATAACCTATGAAAGCCGCCAAGGCTTATTTCCATCAAAATGTTAATCATACAACAGCTGAGCCAAATATTTGCATGCTTTCTCCCATATTTGTTTCAGCTGTTTGATGCTTCACATTTTTATCCTATTACATATTCTGAAAGGGCTGGCATCGCTGAAATATGCAAACATAAAAAATCAAATCATTCAGGGAAGCCAATTGTTACGGAATATGCATTAAGGGAAAAAATAAAAATGAGAATAATGCTGAAGTTGAACAAAAGTGAGAGATAACATGACAAAAATACCTATTACTGTCAGCAATTCAGTTTTCGTAAAAAAACATGAAAATTTCTTCTTGCATATTCCGGGAGGGCTGGCATCTCTGAAATGTGCAAGCATAAAAAATCAAACCATTCAGGGATGCCAACCGTTACGGAATATGCATTAAGGTCAAGATTAAAATGTGAATAATGCTGAACAAAATAGAGAGATAACGTGATAACCATAATCATACTCAGTAATTCATTTGTGATAAAAACCATGAATTTCTGACATGCAAATACACTTCATGTATATTCCTGAACGGTTGGCATCTGTGCATTATTTTGTAAGCCTGTTCAGATTTCAACACCAATATGTAGGGATATTTAAAGCCCAAGTATAGTTTTGGTAAAAGCGAATATTTTTATCGCCAAATTTTGTCTTCAAATCTACTTAAAAAGAAACATGATATCATGAACATGTTGTACAA
>BQKZ01001920.1:42811-54543 GCA_036244855.1 Temnopleurus reevesii | reverse complement strand
TGCTCAAGGCGCTTTACATTATTATTACCCTGGCTTTAGCCCGGCAGCCATTCACGGGGCACTTGGCATTTCAAAGAATAAATATTCCTGCCAGGTACCCATTCACCTCACCTGGGTTGAGTGCAGCACAATGTGGATGAATTTCTTGCTGAAGGAAATTAACGCCATGGGTAGGATTCGAACCTACGACCCTCTAGTTGAAAGGCGAGAGTCACGACCACTATATTATGCAGGGTGCACAAGTTCAACAATGGGTAAACAGCTACCCTGGATAAACAAGACATATCAATATTTATTGTAATTATTATAATAGATTTTATACTCCTTTCTCAAGTGCAAATGGAAAATTACAGAATCATTTTGGCAAGTATATGTTTATTTCTACTTCGAAATTCATGTTCCACTTCCTTGCCAGACAAAAAGTAATCTGTATGTGTGTGACATTTATATCTTTAAATTGTCATGTATAATAGTTTTGTACATATTACATGTACATCTATAATGTACATATGTTTCAATACTACCGGTAGTCTCCCGGCATTTTTGTGATGTGATTATGTTATAAAAGTAGAAATTGGTGAAAAGACGTGAGCCTTACGATAGCTTGTATCCTTTGATTGTTTAGTATTCAGAATATCAGTGTGCAATTCATTCCATGCTTGTTTGATAATGATTCCATTTTGATAGTGTATGTCATCGTTTTATGAAAAGTGCTGATATTTTTTTTGTATATGTATGTAACCAGAGAAAAGTTTTATAGTGTCCTAAATGTTAAAGAGAGATTTAATCATTGTTATGAGTGTAGTATGATCTTTTAACTGTAGCATAGAATTGTATAGATTTGTATAGAATTGTATAGAATTTTCTATCACCAGGTGATTAATTCGACCAAATCATGTGAATTTATTAATCTTTTGTTACATAAGAACATTTTATTTTGATCTTTAAGGTATAGATTAGTAATGGTCAGGATGAAAAAAACTTGATGTAATTTAGCTGACGTATTCACAAATTGCTTTAAATGCATAAAAATGAATGTGTACAGAATTGAGAGATGATTCTTGCATATATTCTGGCTTATTTTAGTTGGCATATTGCAACCACAGGCCAACCAATCTTTACTTCAACGCACTACCAACGAATTGACCACGGGTGAAGTTTGGGCAAAGAGAATACGTCTACTGTGTTCTGTGTGTTGAAAGTTTGCAGTCGTATTCATTTTGCACTTGAGGTAGTGTGCTGTTGAAGAGAACCAAATACGCATTATTTTTGTCTTGCTAAAACTAAGCCATTTCTGCTCATTTTTTTTTCGAACATGCTCCAATTTGCCACTGAAAACCTGCATTATCGTAAATTTTTTACTGCAGCTCTTTAACTGGAGTGCCATCTCTGCCAAAACTCATGTATATACGTTTAATGTGCAGCTCTACAGAACTAATTATTAGAACAGAACTAATTATTTTTAAGTTTCATCAGAAGAAGCGTTATTGTACATGTATAAATTGTACATTGTGAATAATTAAATTTCATATTGATATATTGCAATATCATTTTCAGTATGACAATGGGTATAATTTAATGCAATTAATGCTTTAAAATATAATGAGAAGATTACATTTAGGCACGTGTACAATTGGCACTGTGATTGACATGCGCTTAACTTATTATATTGGTCAATGTGCAATATAATTTGCCTACATCACAATAGGAAAGTTTAACTCTTTACCTGCTGCATCATGTAACTCTAGGCTGCTGGGTTTTTTTTAAGTGTAAATCAGAAAAGTGCTAATTTTCCACAAACAATACACACACAGGTGTACACAAACATGAATGGTTATAAAGTGTGTGTAGAACGCATCAATACACCGGAACAAAGCAAATGTGTATCCACTCCGTGTATTTGTGTTATTTCTATTGTGTGCTCAAGTTGTCGACTCTGGTCGACCAAAACGTGTCTGTAAGTGTGAATAGTGTCGACGCAGCAGCGAGTAGAGTTTAAAGCACATATCATTTTGATGTAGGTAATTTATGTGTGTAATATGTGATGTGGTGTAGGGATTTTCAGATCGGCAGGGTCTTTTGACTATCATACAGTAATTAGAACATGCTATTTTAATGAACCAGTACTTGACTATATGAATCTCCAGTATAGTGCATGATAAACAATACACTATAATACACACAAGGGTCAATGGTTTAAAAGATAAATGCAGTTGCATCAAAGTGCAATTTTGTAGATTATGATAAGGAAGAGTGTTTTTTCTACTTTTTTTTCCTTCTCTGTGTTTTGAGATATGTCCCAATGTTGTACAGTCCAACCTCGTTATGAAGAGCACTGATATAACGAGATCTCGTTACAAGTTTTCCTGCACCCATCTCTTTGTATTTTATTGTATTTTGGCCCTGCTATGTAAAAGAAGTATAATTTCTCTGGTCCCAAAGACCTCGTTATAACTAGGTTAGACTGTACTCTTTTATCATGACACATAATTCTTGAAGTACCAGATTTAGCTTGCAATAGTAGTCCATCTTTGAAGAACCCCGGTCTCAATGTTCTGTATATATTTAGTCACTTGTAATGGTTTTAACACGGTATAAACTATTTTGTAAAATAAAGTGTGTCATGGGACAATTTGTCTGTACGCCATGTATTGAACTGCGGACACAATAATGACAAGCCAGTTCCCATTTGAATATCCTTACAAAGGAGCATTGAATTGGTATAATTTTACGGAAATAGATTATATGGTGTTATTTATTTTCTCCTTTTATGTGTACCGAATTTGCTGGTTGAATTTCTTCTTGTCGTATTCATAAATGATTAACTTTTTTTTTTTTTAATATACTGATACATGTGCTGTTTTTTAATTACATAGTCAAGACACTGGAATAAATAAAGTCTGGAATAAATACAAAGTCTGTACATTCATTTACTTTGATCAAAATTAAGATCTCCACTTGTGTTCTACATAGATGACCATTTATGCTGTAAATTTGTGAACACATTTTGCTTTCATAATATTGAATACATATTAAAGAGCTAATAAGTGATTGTTATGGCTTTCCTGCAGGTTTTAGTCAATATTTGTGAGGAAAATACAATCTTAAAAAACTGAAATGATTACCACCTCTTTTTGTGCTCCAGGCATAATCTGTAGATACATACATTTATAAAAAATCTATGATCTGTTTAGTAAATGTTTTTGTAGATGACCATTTATTTTGTAAAGTTGTGATATATTTTTCTATTATTTTTGCTAAAAAGTAACTTTTATGACTGTGGTGCATGATAAATCAGTAGAAACTATTGTAAAAAATGTAGTGATGACCAATTCTTTTTGTGTATCAGGCAAAGTCTGTACATAGTTTCATCAATTTTAAGATCTTTTATACAATTATGTTTTTCTAGTTGTTTCTGTAAATTTGTGAATTTTTTTTGCTATTCGGATGTTGAATATGTTGAGTACAAGTACTATTAAAGAGCTACAGTAATAAGAGACTTTTTGAAGTGAAACACTTGAAGTGTGTTTTGTGCATTTGCAGTCTTCCCACTATTAGAGTCTAATTCTGGGGTGTGTTTCACCAAGAAAAGAAGCACTACATTAAATTGGACTGGTATGTGTTCTTGTGCGTAATGATCTACGATATTTCGTGTATTCAGAGTAAGAGCTGATACCAGTCTTATTTCAAGATATTCTTAAAGTCTTTCTTATCATGGTTGAACACGACCCTGTTCCCTTCTTTTTGAGGATGGTTTTACCTTTTTCCTTAGCTTTTTTTTTTGGGGGGGGGGGCAAGTTACAGTTAATATTTTGGAAAACCAATTTCCTATTGATGCATTTTTCTATAACCCTTGCAAATTTTAAGATTTTTAATGGATCAATTCTTGTTTAGAATTTGAATTTGATCCTTATATTTAACGCCCATGGCAATGATAACATTCAAAAGAAGAGTCTACCTTAAAATAATAATATTTCAACAGGATCAGAACAGTTGGTGAGCAGAACAAAACAAAAACTGGGTTAAATTAATCGGTGACAATTTTCAGACATGTTGCCAATTTTACGACATCATGGGTGCACTAATATTCATCATTTCATTTATATTTATGGTGCTTATTCATCATTTCTACAGAAAGATACAAAGTTTGAATTTATGTAAATATGCAGATAGGGATCTATACATATCTATCTTCATGATATCCTATTAAATCAAGACGTAACTTTATGTGCCGTCTTCATGGCATCGACGTATCAACGTTTGTGTCTACTCATTTATTTTATAAAGAGGATGGCACAAGAAGTTAATACGTCTAAGGGGGTGTTGCTCAAAAGTTGTAATTGATCGCAAGTTGCAGTTGATCGGAACGCGCCAATCAAAATCATCGTTTCATGCGCGTTTTGTTAAATGCGCATACCGTGCGCGAATGAAAATGCGCGTTACAATTGGCAAAGTTGCGGTTGATTTGCAGTTGATTTTGAGCAACACCCCATAAGACGGCGGAAGCTAAGACCATTTTGTGCAATGTGGGTGGGGCAACATCACATTTTGGTCTTTTCTCCCTTTTCTTGACGCCGGTTTTCTTTTTATTTTCTATTTAGACATTTTATTTTATCCATTTATTTTCCGAAGTTTCACAGTGACCCCCCCCCCCCCCCCTCAAAGGAACAAAACTACTATTTATTCTGAATTTTTCAATAGCAAAAAAAAAAAAGGAATTGGCTCAAAATTTTGCGCACAGTAATGTTGGCATCCCCTATCCTTCGGGGGCTGCAGGCACCGATCACGGACAAGTGACGCATTTTCAAAGCCATATTGTAAATCATATTTGGTCAACTGTTTGCTTAAAAGGGAAATTAGAGTGCAGGGGGAGGGGGGCCTTTAGGGGGCGCTAGCCCCTTCCTGTCATAGCTATAGGGGGCGCCAAATAGAGGAGGGGGGCGCATGAATCGCAGAGATTGGCGCAATTGATGATGACCTCCGTTTTTTCCTTTCCCTTTCTTTCTACTTGTCAGCTCTGCTCCGATGCACCCTCCCCCGGGCCCCATGGGTCGCCAAATTTTCCGAGAGGGGCGCCAATCAAGTCGAGCCCTCTGGCCGTGCGCGCACTGTCAGCGGAGTGAAATAGAATGATCAAAGCGAAAGTTTGAGCGAAATCGGATGATCCTATTTTCATCTTTGGGCTCCTTGAGGTGGCAACATTTAAAGAAGATTCATTTGTCAAATCGGTGTGTGTGTGTGTGTGTATGAATGATTCCCGGTCAGGGCACTTAAATGCGCTACTAAAGGGGGGGGGGCGGTTATTTTGAGGGCTCGAGCCAAATTTTAGTTTAAGTTGTTGCATGAGGACGGGCAAATTTGACCAAAGCCCACTTAATTTTTGTCTGTCAGCTCCTCGAGTGGGGGAAGGGGCAAGTCGTTCCGCGACCCCCGGCCTCTCTATATATTTGGGGTCTTCAAATCCTAGGTGAACTTATGATTGCTGGAAGGGGATCAGTCGATGCAGGACAGAGGGACAGAGGGGAGGAGAAGGAGGTAGAGGAGAGCTAGGGGTCAATGATAAATGAAGCCCGGAGGTGATCAAATTTGGGGAGAGGAGTGGGAGAGACCGAGGAGAGGAAGGATGAGGAGTATATGAGTATAGCAGGAGGGAGAACGAAGAGGTGAGGGAGATGATCATTAATAATACAAAGTTATGATGAAAACGACAACAAAAAAAAAAAAAAAAAGGAAAGAGACAGAATGAAAGAAAGGGAGAAAGAAAGATCGACGACATAGCAAAATTCTCGGGTGATTTTCATTATTGTTTTCTTTCTTTCTTTCATCATTTCGGCGCATGCGCACATCTGGCCGTGAATTCAACATGGCGAGTTTTCGTGTTACCGACGAAGTCTGTAAAAGCTGGGAGAAGAACGGCAGAAATGAGTTGTAAGTTGTTTATAATATCGGACATTCAAATACGTATTTGAAGCACAAAATGTTGAAGATACCTCTGGTGATAGAAAGAATGGAGTTAATGCTATTTCTGAGGGTGAAATCGCCGTTTTATCTGTGTATGAACTATCGGTTTTATCTACACCCGCCGTGAATCTGTCCCTTGTCAGTGTTGGCGACCTCGCATCCCGGCCCGCCGCACGCACTCAACCGGATCACCTCTCTGGCTCTGCCGAGGCCGCGCTGTAAATGGGATCTGGCGCCTCCTACAACAAATGCCGCTTGCTACCAGTATCTTGAGTTGCAGTTTGACGTCAGTTGATGTTATTGTTGGAGCGGAGAATGGAAGCCGGTAAAAGCAACATCTCATCACGATCATGCTGCAGAGATCGTGGAGAATCCAGTCGAAACAAGCACAAGCAAATCTTCTTTTCTTCGTCGAAATTTCTTTGTTTGATGATGAAATCTACTTCTCTTCAGCAGGTTAGCCAGAGTCAGTGAGTATCAAGCACTTCTCCTTCATCAAAATGGAGTGAGCACCTCAAGGCCAGGTTGTCCCAGTTGAGACCGACGTAGCTCTGGAGAAACTGCGTTGGTTCAGTTAGAAGCAGACCTGCTACATGTAGTGCTACTTGAGAGTTTGCTCCGCTTCCTTGGAATCCTGCACGCTCGTCCGTATCATCTTCCAGATTGGTAAAGAAAGTATGTAGCCTAGCTGGTCACCTGAAAAAGTCCCTGTCCCTGGGTGGCGCTGCGTGAAGCTGAAAAAGAGCTGGGAAATTGCATCTTTCATATCAGCGTCACTGCTTTTATCTACGCGTCTGACCCTGTTGAAGGACAGCACATCTTCTGAACACAGGATCTTTTTCCACCTGAACTGATGGCCCAGGATCAAATCTAACTAGACCTGGACTCACCTGGAGCAGCAGATTGGAAACAACATTTCCTGAAATGATAGCCAATGAACTGATGCTGCTAGCTGCCAGATATCGTGAGGAAACTTCCTTCAACTGATCTGCAAGGACAATCAGTGATGACAAAAGTGCTATTTTCCTGTCAAAACCCATCTCTGATAACTGGTCTTCATGTAAACTGACCATTCATTGGACCGGATTTCATCAAATATTAAAGAAAGACCCAGTCACCCAGGTCATGACTTCGAACTGGAGATTGAGATTTTACATCAACACTGCCTCAGACAACATTTTGATTTTTGAACTTGAAAGTTACTTCCTCCATCTGATCCCACTTGTTGCTGCTGAATACATTTAAATTTCATTTGATGGCCTCTTGCTTGGATGGTTGCCTTTTGACATAAAGCATCATTAAACCTCTGAGCTGCTCCAATGAACTTGTGCTGCTCTTCCTCCATCACTAACAGCTTCTTTGAATCGTTATCAACGGACTTGCTACTCCCTGCTGCTTTTGGAGATGAGTTGGAACGGGCAGGAACTACTCTGAATCTGATGATAAATATCGTACATTCTGACCTGGAAAGCAGAAAAGATGTTGCTCCTGAACTGGAAAGAGCCAAGCATTCTTGGGAAGACTTCATTCTTCAATCGATCTAGATGGATGTCACAGATGAATGACCCGAACAACACTCCAGTAATCGAAACACCTTCCAGAGCATGAGTGTGCCAAGGAATCAACACTTTAGCTTCTTGTACATGGATATTTTTGAATAACGGATTTCAAAGTTAAAATATGTTAGTTTTTAAGTTGGAAATCAGGTTCTACAGAAAGAGCAGAGGACCAAAGAGGACCAGAGTGGTGAATTTTTTTCGAGCTTGATACTGGTGATTTTTTTAATATGTTTAACCAACATTACCTGTTATATTTTTTTGTGGATTCACAATTGCTATTTCAATGGATTGTCAATGGATTGGAAAGAGCTTTTTTATATTGATGAGAATTGAATATAGAAAAATATTATTTTTTTCGTTTCAAGAAAAAGCAAGGAATGAAAGGAGAGGAATACAACTTCAAATTGATCGCTGGTCTTCTATTGGGTCCATTCAAACGGATATATAAAAGCAGAAGAAAAATTGTACTTGATGTGTGGAGGACAACATGCATTAGAGCCAGTCTATCATGTAATCATCACAGGAGTAATATAGAATCTTTCATATATCAATAAAAGAAACATGATCATATATTAATTAGGCAAACCTGGAGAATAAGGGCCAGATAGCGTGAGCGCGTTACATAGAAATTATAAACATGGGCGGCAGATGTCCAAAATACACACAGTAACGTCACCACAAAACAAGTCCAAAAGCAAGTTTAATTGGATTGTATGCACAGAATAATGGGTGTAAATATTATTTTCTTTCCCCTGCTTCCATATTTCAAGAAATTCATTGAAAAATTAATCTAGTTTTACAAAACAATGTATGTTAAAAGTGTAAATTTATGCCTACTTTGCAAAGGTTTCTTGGTCGAATCTAGTGAAAAAAATCATTGCCAAGGCACTGCCGCACGCTTCCACAGGATTGTACACAAATTGAATAAAGCACGCATATCTCGCCCCTATTCTCCGGGTTTGCCATCAATTATTTGCAATTCGTTGAAATTTAATTAATGACATAATAATCAATGCTTTTTATGGATTCACAACCTCTTCTGAGTGAATTGTGAATAGTGTGACATTCACACAGAATAAACAAAATGAGATTGGTGTGTACATGTAAGACAAAGTGAACAGAAAATACTAAAAAAAGCAAATTAACATCGTGTAAACATAAATTGTAACTCCCCACTTAAGCATTCACAATGTTTCTAGCAGACAAAAAAGTAGTTTGCCAGTTATTTGAGGCACATTGTGTAGAAAAGATAGCATACCTTACGACACATGCACTTTTAAAAAAAATTTCCTGTTAAAATCTTTCCTAAAAGCTTCTTCAATTTGTTGAGTCCCCTGGATATTCAAATGAGACCAGTCTTATGACTACATGTATAAGATATAAAAAGCGACGTCAAGATTTCCTGGCCATACACATTTTTCTTTGTGTGAGGGGCAACACCTGCTATTGCATGTACATTTCTATGCAGATTAAGACGATTCTTGAAACTTGATACTTCTCAATTTGAATTTGAAAAATCAGGAAACAAATTAAGAAAGAGCTAGAGGAAAGTTAGACCTCAATTCCTTAGATAATAGAATAACATAAAAAAGTATGTCTTTCAAATATCAACTCTCTCATTAATGATTAGAATTCTTCAATTTCAAAGTTATTTCAAATTTACTTTTGACAACTTTTAGTTTTACAAAGTAAAAATTGAGCTGTACAATCTAAATATCTGCTGAACACTGAAAAGTTTGGTTTAGAGATAACAGTAAAATGGGGTGTTTTAACTTTAATTGCTGGGCAATTTTAGTAAGTAGCTTTTGGATCTGCCCCCCCCCCCCAAAAAAAAGACTTGCCCAGCAGTGACTTTCACTTGCCCTTGGCACTTTGGCAAGTGCTTCCAGTATGTAGCACCCACTCTGGACAGTATACATGTGCGTAGGCTCTGACTCTTATCATAGATTGAAGATGTGTTAATTGTCTACTGCACAGATTCAAGAGTACACTGTATGAATTTATGAAAAATTATAAGGAAGCAAATGCAAAAAGGGGCTAAATGCAATTCCATTCAATTTCCACATGCTTACATTGTAAACCGCGTGTAGAATTGTTTGGAATAAAGCTAAGTGTCTCACCTTGTCCTGTGAAAATAATGCATTTTGCTAGGGTTGGATGGGACACTTATGTCTTTATTTTAATCAATATGTACATGCCATGTAGCTGACACGGGAAGTGCCTTGCAGGACAAGGGCTTTAACCAACTAGCCAGTTAATCCTTGTACTTACATGTACATGTAATATCGACAGATGATAACTTCTTGCCAATGCCAATCATGGATGAAAATTTTGGAAGGTCAGGGGAAAGCTACGCCCATATCCATTTCTTTTCATGGGTCAACCTAAAGGCCCCAGCACACCAAACACGGCACGGCGTAGCGGCACGGTTTTTACACAGTGTCTTGGTTGTTATTGGCCAGCGCGCTCCTCCGCGCAAAGAATCTTCAACACTTGACCAATCACAGGGGAGAGAGGGCGTAAATACCTTGCTGTGTTCGGTGTGCCCGGGCCTTTAGTTTGAGAATTGAGAACGTTTTTGATTGCCCAAAAGACTCTTGAATTTTGCGTCTTTTTCTTCAATTCGAGGATTTCCTCCCACTCAAAAAAGGAAATTTCACTGCAAGTTGCTCATGATAGTCAATTTGAGCATGTGAATTCAACCCCCCAAAAACATGCAAATTAAGGAATTTCCTTTATACCAGTACAGTGCTAAGCTTACATTATTTGTCCCATTAAATTACTTTATTTGGGGGGGGGGGGGTGGGGATGTGATACACTTTGAGCTAAAAAAAAAGTGTAATGAATTATGGGCCATTTCTTTTGCAAAATTCACCAGCACCGCATTTCTTGTACTGTGATTTTACTTTTTAAAAATTTTTTTTTATTGAGGGACATTTAAATTGTTCACAAGTTCAAATACTCACTTTCGCTTGTGCAGATGTATGCATGATATATTTGGAAACTGAACAAAAATGTTCTCCAACGAAAAGAGTTGGACTAATTTTCTTCAATTTATTTTTGTTGTTGTTACTGATTCCTGATCCGAGTTCAGCTATTGACTGATCTATCCGGTTTTCTGATACGAATACAGTTTAATGTACATTTATTGATTAAAGCAGAAACATACTCTAGGGTCTTATACTACAATATCAACTTATTGAATTGTATTTACATGTATCTTTGAATTTGCTCAATGCTCTGTCATAAATTATTTGGCACATATACATATGACTAGGGATACATGTACATGGTGCAACATGCAACATATTTTTGCTGAATGACAGAGTTACATTTCAATTATCAAGAGTTTTTTTTAATGTTCAATGTAAATGATTTTTGCCAACATCCATTTTTGTACATTACCAGAATCAAATGTTCAATGTAGCTTTGATATCGGTAGTTTATTGAGGAGACATATGTGATGCACTTTTAATGCACTTTTAAATTAAAAAACAATGATAGATCTATTGATATTTTGAGGCACGTATATCAAGGCTTGGTTAAAAACACAAATTATGTATTCATGAATTTGGCAGGTACATGTACATACATACATGTACATTTCATTAGTGGTCCAACAAACCAGCAATCAAACAGAAACTTTACCTAAAATGATCAGCTGAAAGCACACCCGATGATCATTATGAGATTAGTGTTAAAATATTTCAATATACCTGAAGGACATTTCATGAAGTTTGTCACCAGCAACAATTACATACATGTGTGTAGCACTAACTAATCCCACAAAATCCTTCATTCTGATTGAATGAATTTTTCACTATCGCTGACTGTTACTATGGAATGGAACTGTTGGAAAATGACTGCTTGGTGACAAGCTTCATGAAACACTCCTCTGATGCATTATGTCAAAGTACTGTACAAGGTGAAATTTTGTGAATATTGCTGTATTGGACTCGTGTAATTTTCCACTCGAGTTGTATGATGAACAATGTGTACACACATGGTCAAAAGCATGGAAATACATGTAACAACACATTAAGATGTTGAACTGGTTCTACATTGCAAAAATGTTGGTATGCAAAAAAATATTGGCTCATACAGTACTTGTGGGTGTGTTTGGGTTTGTATGTGCCCCTGCTGCTGTCTCATTTAAAAAATATTTTACATGTATTTTTTTTTTTTTTGGGGGGGGGGGGGTTTTTTTTTTTT
>BQKZ01001920.1:0-42185 GCA_036244855.1 Temnopleurus reevesii | reverse complement strand
TTTACTTTTGACAACTTTTAGTTTTACAAAGTAAAAATTGAGCTGTACAATCTAAATATCTGCTGAACACTGAAAAGTTTGGTTTAGAGATAACAGTAAAATGGGGTGTTTTAACTTTAATTGCTGGGCAATTTTAGTAAGTAGCTTTTGGATCTGCCCCCCCCCCCCAAAAAAAAGACTTGCCCAGCAGTGACTTTCACTTGCCCTTGGCACTTTGGCAAGTGCTTCCAGTATGTAGCACCCACTCTGGACAGTATACATGTGCGTAGGCTCTGACTCTTATCATAGATTGAAGATGTGTTAATTGTCTACTGCACAGATTCAAGAGTACACTGTATGAATTTATGAAAAATTATAAGGAAGCAAATGCAAAAAGGGGCTAAATGCAATTCCATTCAATTTCCACATGGTACATTGTAAACCGCGTGTAGAATTGTTTGGAATAAAGCTAAGTGTCTCACCTTGTCCTGTGAAAATAATGCATTTTGCTAGGGTTGGATGGGACACTTATGTCTTTATTTTAATCAATATGTACATGCCATGTAGCTGACACGGGAAGTGCCTTGCAGGACAAGGGCTTTAACCAACTAGCCAGTTAATCCTTGTACTTACATGTACATGTAATATCGACAGATGATAAATTATTGCGAGTGCCAATCATGGATGAAAATTTTGGAAGGTCAGGGGAAAGCTATATCGCCCATATCCATTTCTTTTCATGGTCAACCTAAAGGCCCCAGCACACCAAACACGGCACGGCGTAGCGGCACGGTTTTTACACAGTGTCTTGGTTGTTATTGGCCAGCGCGCTCCTCCGCGCAAAGAATCTTCAACACTTGACCAATCACAGGGGAGAGAGGGCGTAAATACCTTGCTGTGTTCGGTGTGCCCGGGCCTTTAGTTTGAGAATTGAGAACGTTTTTGATTGCCCAAAAGACTCTTGAATTTTGCGTCTTTTTCTTCAATTCTAGGATTTCCTCCCACTCAAAAAAGGAAATTTCACTGCAAGTTGCTCATTATAGTCAATTTGAGCATGTGAATTCAACCCCCAAAAACATGCAAATTAAGGAATTTTCTTTATACCAGTACAGTGCTAAGCTTACATTATTTTTTCCATAAATTACTTCATTTTTGGGGGGAGGTGGGGATGTGATACACTTTGAGTTTAAAAAAAATGTAATGAAATATGGGCCATTTCTTTTGCAAAATTCACCAGCACTGCATTTCTTTTATTCTGATTTTATTTTATTTAGGGACATTCAAATTGTTCACAAGTTCAAATATTTAGTACTCAGTTTTGCTTGTAAAGATGTATGCATGATATATTTGGGAACCGTTTAAAAAAAAAAATGTTCTCCAATGAAAGGAGTTAGACACATTTTTCAAAATTCATTTTTTTGTAACTGATTTCTGAATGATTTAAGCTAATCAATTTGGTTTTCTGACCCAAACACAGTTTAATGTATTGATTAAAGCAGAAACATGTACTCTACAATGTAGGTCTTGTACCACAGTATCAACTTATTGGATTGTATTTATCTTTAAATTTGCTCAATGCTCTGTCATTTATCCAAATTATTTGGCACATGCATACATGTGTGCCTAATATGGTGTACATACATGTATGGTATAAACATGCAAAATAATTTTGAAAAATGACTGAGTTAAATTTCAAATCTTAAGAGTTTTTAATATTCAATGTAAATGATTTTTGCAAATATGCATTTTTGTACATTACCGGAATCAAATGTTACATGTAGCTTTGATGTCAGTATTTTATAAGAGGTGCTACATGTACACCCCTAGTATGAGACATCTGTAATGCACAATTAGCTAAAAACATCCATAGATTTGGGGATATTTAGAGGCACATATATCAAGGTTTGGTAAAAAAACCCCACAAATTATGCATTCATGAATTTTGGCAGGTACATACATACATGTACATGTCATTGGTGGTCTAACAAACCAGCAATCAAACATAGGAACTTTGCATAAAACCATCAGCTGCAAGCACCCCAGATGATCAGATTAAAACAAAATGTTAATATACCGGATGTACCATTTCAGCGTACTGTATAAACCTGTGAATAATTTTAGTTTTCACATTTGATTAACAGGTTTATAGACATTGAGGAAATATTTCCACCACTTTAATTCACAGTTCTATGTGAAAAAGTTGCTAGTGTGTACATGTAGCAATCATGCTAAAATGCAAAGCAAATTGCGATAGGATACCAGGAAAATTATTCCTTGTAAGCTCAAATTTTTGTAAATTTCGCGGTAGTGGTCGGGTGTAAAATTCCATGCTGTATGATGCACATACATGTATGTGTACACACACCTGTAGTAAAAAACGTGAAAATAACAACATGCTAAAAATTCAGAAGAGAACTGGTCCAAAATTCTGAGAAATTTTGTATGCAAAAAATACTCGCTTATGCATTACTTGCCGGTCTGCTTCAGCTTGGGTTGGTGAATGCCTTAGATGCAGCTGTCCTTTTTTTATATGTTTTGTTGTGGTTCGTAATTTATTTGTAGACGCATGACTGGTGACCTTGCACTGAACAATTACATGTACTTCTGTTGCTGAATCACACCTGAGAAATGGTCACCAGTCATTCACAGACTCATTTGTAGAAACGCAGGGTTGTGTTTCATAAAGCTGCTTTTAGGGGTACTACTGGTAACCCTTTCTCGGGCGCGATTGCCGTAGGCAACAGAAGTTACAATTGTCGGCAGGAAAGGGTCGCCAGTTGTTCAGAGAGTCTTGCCTAGATATAGAGATTTATGAAACACAACCTTGGTTTGTAAAGTGACTGAGCATACAAAGCTTCGTTGAAATTCCTGTTGGTTTGAAAGTTATTGTTGTAATGGTTACCTGCTTGCATCTATTATTGGGAACTGAGATGACCTGTACATGTAATGTATGTGATGGATGTACTATGAATTAAGACTAATTTTTATATCATAATTAACCATTTACAGTGGAAACTCGGTACATAGAGATCTGATATATGTCTGCTATAAAGAGGTAAAAAATCTTGTCGTAGCTCGTTCTAACTAAATTGTTTTTAACTGTACTATGTACACCTGTATATAACTGCTATTTATACAAGGAATTTTTAATGGTTCGAAGCACCTCGTTATACTGGGTTCCGACTGTATTTTCTCATTCAGGTTTTTATTAACATCTCACTCTCATCAACCCATACATCAAGGCCATACAAATTTCTCCTATTCTTACATAAATCTTGCAATCCTTGGATACACCCCCTTAAAATTGTTTTGATGCCAGGGTGCTACATAACTCTTTTGAAGCACTTGCCCAGTTGGGCAAGCAAATTTAGAAATGGCTGAAAGTCAATTGCCTGGAAATAAATTTCACTTGCTCCCTTAAAGAATCCAAGTTCAAACAAATACAATTTTAGTTTTGAAACGGCAATAGTTGGCTTAAATTTTAAAACCAAGAATCAGATTGACCTAGTTTTATATTCATATCTTCCAACCAATGTTTGGTTATCTTTGTCTCGCCTGCGTAGCAGAATCGAGATATGGGCACCGCTTTTTCCGACGGCAATGGCGACGGCGACATGCCTTCAGAATAGCACCATAAAGCCAGGTCATTAGCCTTAGCAAATCCCATCCCCCCCCTCCCCCGAAACAATGAGAAAAGGGAAGTTGGCTGAGCTGAATTAAGGGCTAAATGTGATGCTAAATGGAGATTGTAATGTTACCCCAGCTTTTTTATGGGTTTTGGAAATTTTGACTTAAAGACTGCCTTGATTCAGGACATTGTTTCAAGGAGTAAGAAAGCCTCGGTGACCCCCCTCCCTCTGACAAATTTCATGATCATGTTGCTGCACATAATTTTCTGAATGCACTACTTGCTGACTTTATTTTCAATCTTCTGCAACTTTTGAGATTACTTTTACGGCATGGACTTACCATTAGAATTCCACGCAAGATTTTATGTCAGCCTCATAACTACTCTGAATTGTGCTTTTTCAATTAATACACAATAAAACTCATATTTTTGCTTTCATTGGGCAATATTAATTTGTTTTGGTACAATCATGCTTGAAAACAATCTTTTACTAATAAATTTTGCTCAAAAACAATTGAAAAGAAAAGTTTGAAGAATATGGGAAAATTGTTCAGAATGAAGAATATCTAAATTTCATACCAAAAATAGCTTTCTGCTATCTGTACTATGATTTACACCCCCAAAATGTATGAAAAATTTGAGAATAAACAATGAATTTTTAAAAGAATTTGTTTTTGCAATTTTGCAGTCTACATGCTCAGAGTCCATGTGAGTGCAGATTTTTGCTTACATGAGATCTCACATGATGGGAGAATGTAAGGGCGAAGGCCATTTTTTAAATGGTCAAAAATGATGTTCATACATTTGCATGTGTACGTGTATACAATATGTTATGTGAGTCATTGAAATAGTACAGCTGTTCAGGCTGTTTTGAATAAAAGAATATAAACTTGAAAAGTTGTGTGAGTCTGATTTTTTTTACCCCGATATTTAATATATTTATATTTACATTCTGTGGATGTAGTTTAACTAATCTGTTTGTTGATACTGTTTTTGTCCCACTTCTGTTTGCAATGGTTTACATTTACAAGGCTTCATTATGGAGGAAAATATACTGTATAGGCCTATTACTGTACAATGATCTTAAAATGACAAGAAAAATTGTAATAAAACAAAAGAACCTTGGGATCTTGAGTCTAATATTAAGATGAAATTACTTGATTTAAAGGATTGAGTCTTGATAGTAGTCTTATAGAAAATAAACTCTCCATGTATGCGGCTTGAATTTCATCTTCATGCACATACATGTAGTTACTACCCTAAACTACCCATGATATTAGATGAGTTAAATAAGGTAATTTTTAAAGTTGAACTGTTCATAATAAATCAAGATGACTTGTACATACAATGTAGCTCAGACGTTTAAGAAATAGAGACATGCACACAAAGAATGCACACACATTTAAAAGGCTACGCATGGAGCCTAACAGTAGGTTCTGTGCGTCGATCATGAACAAGACATTTTTTTGCTTCTAACTCCTTAACTAGTAATCTATATTATGTTAGCTGAAGTTATTTTTGGTTGATCCTATGTACATGTACTTATGTACATGTACTTACATGATATACAAATCATGTTGTTTTACCTCAGATACACGTTAATGTAATAAGTTTAAACAAATCTTTGTCTTCAAAATTTAAAATAAATTGACTTCAGACAGATGGTGTAAAGTAGTTGTATACTGTTTACAATGCTGAGGTGAATAAATTAATAGACTAAAAGATTAGGCAAAACTTGCATCCCAATTGGTACTAATAATATTGTGCTTACTGCATTTCTAGACCCCTTTAAAAATTGAGCATCTTTGGGATATTTGCAAACCTTGTTATAGAGGAACAGCCCTCAACAATATGTTTTTTTGGAGTAATATGCTGTTTCTATAACTCAATCCACCATTTTATAGTCTAATCTGTTGGGCTGAAGAAAAAGCTTTGAATTACAGAAAATTCAACTTATGAGGGGTAAAACTAAGAATATAAAGAAAAGGGGACTTCATAAGGCCTTCGACTGGGCAAGGTTGACTGTAGCCTATTTGAGACCCTATTTACATGCCCCGACAACTTTATCCAGAATAAACCAAACGTCATCAATTTTTGCAAGACATATGTGGGTTAACCATCTCTGCTGAAAATGATGTCCTATACAGAGAGACCCTATTTTTCACAAAGATACAATCTTTAATTAAAGATTTTTATGACTAGCTCCAGAGCCATTCGCACCACGTTCACACTGAAACTAATGCTGGCATCGGACTACATCTGTATCTGGCCTAAAAAGCGTTGTAAATGGGGTCAAAGTTTGAATAGATGAAATATTTATGCTATGTTCTCTTGAGTGATCTGTCCAATGAAAATTTCCCTTGGTTCTAAATTGCATCCTTGTTTCTGTGTTTTGCCTCTCCCCATCGTAGCTTAAAATTCTGCCGCAGTACAATATCCGAGGCCTCGGAGGATGGAGTCATCACAGGTCGTGTTAGTGGTAAGTAGCCGAGCATAGATGTCCACTTTCCCTCAGTATTCAACCCATTCAGGACAGAAATTATCCTCCAAGAAATTCAATCACTATTCCTTTCCTAAATTGGCAACACTAACATTTTTAATTCTCTTCTTGAAGTAAATTTCTAATTAAATGTTATGTTGCCACATTGGTTCTTCATCGAAAAGCATGTTCAAAAGTTAAAATATGCCAATTTGCATGGAAAATAGTGATTTTCAAATGTTTGCATTGCCAATTTATGGAATTAAAACCATTTTAGTGATAATTTTCATTTATTTTCTGCATCCAGTGGCAAATGGTGACAGAATGAAAATGGTCAGATTTAGTGTAGTATTTTTTTCTATTTTGCTTAATATGCATGAAGTATATTTTTAGAGCACTACATCAAAAGTTTTGCACCAAAACGTAAAACATGCTCTATCGTCCTGCAAGGGTTAAGGGGACCACAGTCTTTGAATGTTCTTGCACTCGAGGAATGAAGAAAATTGAGATAAACTGAAAATTTGAGCTACTGTACGTCTGGTTCCTTTCAAAAGTCCTGAATCTACTAAGTTTCAGTGATGTCCACTGCTTGCCATCGTTGAGTTAGCAACTTTGGCAGAATCCATTGTGGCAGACAACTCCCCATCACTCTGCATATGAAATTGTTAAAAAAATGAATTTGCATCAAATTAAGTATAACGGTTCAACATAACTCCAAAATACCTGCAGAATTGATAAAGGCATGCATACTAGAGTGAGAAAAAAATCTGCAAAATATTCTTGCCTTTTTGTGAAAAAGGAGAAAATGTGAAATTCTGTATACAGAATGCAGAGTCACAACAGGATGTTCTAGATTCTATCAAAGTTGCTTGCTCAAAGAAACCACACCAAGAGGTATTGATCGCTGAGATTTTAAAAAATACGTAACTTTTTAATGAATCATCCGTTTTTGCTGAAAAACTTCAGTTTGATTATCTCATTTCCCTTCATTCACTGATGGCATGATAATTAAAGGGATAGGTTCCAGTTTCATAACCCTCTATTGGTATGGCCTAGAAAATGATATCCTGTTGCACTCCACAGATTGCCCCTCTTAAAATTGCTTCATATAAAAATGTGTTTCGTTTTGTTTGTTTTATTTCATTAAAAAAAGTATTTATGGCTTAAACTTGCTGAAAATTTAGTTACTGGTATGCAAGATGTTACCTGAACAATCAATTTTAAAGGGCTTTTGCTTTTTATTTCCCATCTTCGTCTTATGCTCCACATGAAGTTAAAAAATTGGGTAAAGATTTAAATAATAGTATGGAACCCTTCCCAACTGATAAAAGAGAGACCAACCCCTGGGGGCTATGTATTAGTATTGTTTACACATTCCCAAAGACCTGCACGTACAGTATTAACTGAAAAAGTGGGTTGCAGTCCCAGATTCAGCGATTCCTGATATTGCGCTGACAAAAGCCATCAATAATAGCATATTTAGACATCACTTTTATCGTCCTGAAACTTGCGCTGTTGGATCCCTGAAAAAATACCACCCACACAAACTACACGCTATTTACTCTGATTATATTTCTACAATATCTCTTTCCCAGCACTGACTAAAGGCCTATATGAGCTGATCGAACAGACGATAGGGGGCACATTGAAGCCGGAACATACGGTTTCAACACTTGCCGCACTTGTGGTGAGTATACTGTATATACACAATATACATGACAGACAAAGGGCAAATTGTGAGGTTGGGCGGACGTGGAGGGGATCTCGCCTTTAATGCAGAGATCTGCGGTTCGAATCCCATGGCGTTAATTTCCTTCAGCAAGAAATTCATCCGCATTGTGCGGCACTCAGTTGAAGTGAATGGGTACCTGGCAGGAATATTTATACCCTGAAAAGCCATGTGTGCTGGGCTAAAGCCACGGTAATGATAGTGCAATGCGCCTTGAGCACTCCGTAGAGTGGATGCGGGCGCTATATAATTGCATCTATTATTATTATTTTAGTGGTCTGGCTACTCCCTATCTTGGTACCTCGTTATTTTTTGGGGGTGGTAGGGGGTCTTTTTTCAGGGCATTGGAAGCCCCCTCTGACCCAAATTGATAACAGTGATACAACATGGATCTTATATAGCACACTTTCTATCCTGATTAGATGCTCAAGGCGTTCAGAGTAAATTATTTAAAGTAATGAAATACAATGTAATGGAAGTCAAAAGGCACCCCTAAATAAATAAGTATGAAGGTCGTCCTTGAAAAAAGACAGTGATTTTGCAGTTTTCAGAAAGGAAAGGCATTCCACAGAGTTGGTCCTGAGTAGCTTGTTCCCCCAAGATCTCTAAATTGGCAATGGTGAAAGTGAAGACTTTCGCCATTTGCATGTTAGGCCATAGACGGCCCCTTTCTTTACGTCATTGGTAAATCTTGAATCAGCTATTTCAGACAAAATAGACGGTCCATAGAAATCCCTCAGATGATACCAGAAAGTTGAAATGGTTGCAAGCATAAATCATATACAAAATGTTCCCAAAACAGAAGAATGAAAAACATGCTTTTCAAAATACATTCGAATGAAAATTATGGTTGACGTTGAAAAATTGAAATATTCAACATTCTAAGGGAGTGTTGTTCAAAAGTTGCAATTGATCGGAATGCGCCAATCAAGATCATTGTTTCATGCGTCTTGTTAGAAGTGCCTATCATGCGCAAATGGGAATGTGCGTTATAATTTGCAACTGATCTGCAGTTGATTTGCCATCAATTGCATCTTTTGAACAACACTGCCAAAGTGATGCTTACCAAATTCGGTTTTTGTAAGCAGCAGATGATTTGCAGAAGTGTATTATTATCTGGTTTATATGGCAAATATTGCTCCAAAAGGTCTCATTTCAAAAGAAAAAATTGTTTTTAAGAACACCCATGAGTGGTGTCCCTGCAAAATAAGTTGAATGGTCAGTGAGTTTTGCAATTCATTTTAGCGAGTTGGATCACACTTTTCTTTTTTTTTATTAATTATTGCAGGATATGCATCCAGGCGTATCGTCCATATTGGTAGATGTTTTCAACGTCAAAGGTTTGTATTACTTGTGTTTTATGATCTCAGTCCCTATGTCGTTTTTATGCTAATATGACAATGAATATTCAAGTAATCCCCTAAAAACATTATTACCATTCGCTAAGCGATATGATAGTCTATTGGCATTCTTTAGTTAAACTTGGACTGAAATTTTTTTTGCGTAGGTGAAGGATGATGAAATGAATCTAAGAAGCTTTATCTAGATTTGATTATAGAAGGCTGACTTTGTATGAAATGTGAAACATTCAAAGAAGTAGAATGTCTGAAATTAGGAAAAATAAACAGTACATATGTGATCGCAGCAAAATATTTTTGATTAATTCACAAGACAAGGTAAAATAAAGGAAAATAAGTATTTTCTTTGTTTTGTAATTTATTATTCTAATGGTGTATGTATTTTTTTTTTTGGTTAATGTGATATTCCATTACTCTTCATGAAAGAAATATCACAATAAATATTTTTGATTAGTTATTGGATACCTGCCCATTGTTGTATATGTGACTTTATTGTTATCATGATCATTATTTTTGTTATTTTAGATATTGAAGCGACATCGAGAGAAGATGTGTCGGGCAAAGAGAATCTAGTCTCTCTCCTCTCAGCCTGTTTAGTAAGTACCATTGACATTAATCTTGTGGAGATGATTTGTAGAAATGATTTCAAAGTCAGAATGTAAACTTTTTATCAGACTTGGGTCAGATATGTACATAAGGATGTGATAATGAATTGACCAGATTTTGGGATCACGGGGCCAAAAAAAGTACAAGCATAAAGTATGCCCATTGAAATTTCATCCAAGAATGATTAAGGTCAGTGGATGATTTAATTTGTAAAATAACTGATTGTATTGTGTAAATATAATAACTTTGAATAATTAAGCACTTAAAAAGGTAAACTTGGATACATGTACATGTACAAGCTTGGTTGAGTTTGTAATAATAATAATAATAATAATAGATGCAATTTATATAGCGCACGTATCCACTCTGCTGAGTGCTCAAGGCGCTTTACATTATTATTACCCTGGCTTTAGCCCGGCAGCCATCCGTGGCGCACTTGGCATTTCAAGGAATAAATATTCCTGCCAGTACACATTCACCTCACCTGGGTTGAGTGCAGCACAATGTGGATGAATTTCTTGCTGAAGGAAATTGACGCCATGGGTAGGATTCGAACCTACGACCCTCTAGTTGAAAGGCGAGAGTCACGACCACTACACCATGGCGCCTCCATGTAAAGAGGAACTGATTTTTTTTCAGATTTGGTTTGGCCAAACTTGGCAAATGAAAAGTCATGCACTGAGATTGCATATTTGAGGTATGTGATACACGTAGTTATTCAAATATTCTTCTTTTCCCTAATCATTTTCTAATCTACAGGCTTTCCTGGACAGTGGCCTATTGAAAGAGAGATTAGACAATGAAACTCTTGGTGCTATCAATGTCCTTTCTAACAAGCAAGCGTTTGCACAGAGATATGTCCGACTCAAGACCAAGCTCTTGTAAGTATACTCAAACCTTCACTACCTGTTAGTGTTCTTTTTAATGTTATCATTATGAAAACTCATTTCTTTCTTGAAGCTTTTCAAAAATATCTTGAACCTACACTGTATATGCATTATTTTAGTAACAATATTCACAGACCATAACATCACAGTGCTGTAAAGCATATCCATATAGTGACTGCGCTACATAAATTACCTAATTATAATTATTATTATAAAATGTACCACTGAAATATCTGACATGAATTTTAAATTGTTCAATTGTATATTTTCTTCCTATATTGTTTTATTGTGTCCATATACAAGCCTCCCAACCATTTAGAATTCTGAGGAAAGAATGTAAATTTTTGACTATTTGAGAGTGTTTCAAGGCCATTTCAAAAGAGCTTTTGTATATTTCTGGATAATTCTACGACACAGTCCTTTGGAAACCATGTTTTCTTTCCCCTTTCCAAGCAAATCATTCCTTGATTTCTGTTATATGAGTTGGGAGGTCTGCATACATGCAGTATGAGTTTGGTATATTGAGTTTGGTCATATGGTAAAACCGATTTCCTCTTGTCAGATGAAATCTTGGATTGATATTAATAATAATTAAGAAAATGAGAGAGTAGAATATTACACAGAATAGCATAGCATAAGTAAGGCATCAGACAACTAGAATGCTTAACAATATGGTAAGAAGTGGAAACATTTTGGAAATATATAGATGGCAAAATGTACATGAGGAAATAGACAAGGCACATGATACAGGCTTGCACACCTCAGTCACAATATAACGGTCCCAGATCCACTGCAGATACCCGTTGGCCTCTCGCCGCGCGGTTCGCCAACAATTTAAGGGGCGAGCCCGGTCAGCAGATAATTCACAGGTGCTCAAGCATGTTGAGAAAAAAACATATATGTATGACACTTCAGCACTGATAAATAACCTGATGTATTGCTCTCTTTCATTTTGTAGCTACAAACAGCAAAAGTTCAACTTGCTTCGAGAAGAAAGTGAAGGATTTGCCAAGCTCGTCTCGGAGCTCACTCAAGTGATAGTCGACCCAGCCACTGGCGCTCAGGTTTCAAAGACTATCAAAGCTCTTATAGGTATGCAACCGTAAACTATACACTGCTAAAAATATGGTGATAATTTAACAATAGTTTTATACAACACCAATTATGCATTTGTACCGTGCAATAGCAGAAAAGTGAAAAAAATAGCACGATCATGTTTTAGCAGTGTAAATAAAAACGCAGGTCAATGTGCTTACATTTTACAAATAGATTTCTTCATCTTTAAACATTTTTATGTAAGCATAAAGGTATATTTTTCTCATCTAAACATTTCCCTTTTACAGAAGATTACACTCAAGTTACATGCTTGTTGCTATCAAAATAGAGTATTAGTCAAATATTAATAATAATGAATAATATTCAGTTCTTATATAGCGCATAACACATAGCCATGGCATGTCTCTATGCACTTACAAAGCAGAAAAAGAAATAACAGAATTGAGAATATACATGATATGGATCTGCTTTAAAAAGCAAGAAAACAACATACATCTGAAATTGTGCACTGGGTTCATGAACATGCACATTATTTGTTGAACAAATACTTCTTAAGCATAGCCTTATACTATCTAAATCAGAAATATTTCTCAGGTAATTTGAGACTGAGTTCCATAAAACCGAGGCTGCATGTATAAAAGAGCGTTCACCATAAGATTTGGTCTTTATTGAAGGAACTACAAACAGATTTTGTGTACTTGATCTAAGGCTACGAGCCGGCTGGTATAAATTGAACAATTGAGATAAGTATTAAGAACATGCTATTGCAATACCGTCACATATTAATAGCATGCTTTACAGGACATTTGGTCACATGTAACATGTTTTATAGCCTACCGCTTTTGAAAAGCTCTTATTAAAAACTTAACACTGAGCCACCATTGATCCTTCATAGTTGCGATACCCTCCGTATTTTTAATGCAAGTGGAGAATTCCTCAGAGAGAATACAGTCATCTATTCTGTTTGCATTAGGGAATCTTATGATTACGACTCCTTACAAATTGATATTGGCACACGTTCACTTTTGTAAACAAAACACTCCTAAAAATGATGGTTTTTGAGGAAAACCATGTCTTCAATGGAACCTTTCCTCTTGTAAAACCATTTTTCCACTGGAAGAACAAAGGCCTTAAGTAATTACAAAGTTCTCTCGTTCACTTTTTAGTTGCAGTATAAATGTAGTGATCAATTATACATTACAAATGGAATCAATGTGTCATCTTAAACACAACATCCAAAAGTGAGAGATATAGATAGGAACAGTGTCGATGTGGTTAAGAATAAGGATAACGGAAGAAATAGGATCATTTTCCTCCTGATGATCAAAGACAAGAGGTTGCAATGGCACCTGCCAATGACTTTCATGCTCCTGCCTTGGGAAAACTTTGCAATGTAACACCTCATCATGGTCTATACTCATTGCCTTATGACAACAAGCAGCAATATTCCAAATGTAACAACTTTTTTAAGTTTGCACATCTAATATTTATACGATTAGTTAGCTCTTTCTTCTATCTGAATGATGTTTTCAATTTCTTTTCCACAGGTGGATTTGATCTCGACCCTAACCGAGTCCTGGACATCATCCTTGAGACCTTTGAGACTGCTCCAGAGTTGGACTGGGTGTTCATTCCACTCCTACGGTCCTATATGTGCGATGCTCTTACTGTGTGCCAAGTCCTTGGTTTCAAGTTCCAATTCTATAAGGTAAGTCTTGATTCTTGATCTGAATAACTAGTCCTTGGATAAAGCTGTTCTAAAAATAGTCTAGAAATAGTCTATATCGGGAGGATAAGTTCAAAGTAAACCCTTGAGACCTTTGAGACTAATCCAGAGTTGGACTGGGTGTTCATTTTTCTCCTACGGTCCTACATGTGTGATGCTCTTACTGTCTGCAAAGTCCTTGGTTTCAAGTTCCAATTTTACAAGGTGAGTCTTGATTCTTGATCTGTATAACTCGCCCTTGGATAAAGCTGTTCTAAAAATAGTCCAGAAATAGTCTATATCGGGAGGATAAGTTCAAAGTAAACCCTTGAGACCTTTGAGACTAATCCAGAGTTGGACTGGGTGTTCATTTTTCTCCTACGGTCCTACATGTGTGATGCTCTTACTGTCTGCAAAGTCCTTGGTTTCAAGTTCCAATTTTACAAGGTGAGTCTTGATTCTTGATCTGTATAACTCGCCCTTGGATAAAGCTGTTCTAAAAATAGTCCAGAAATAGTCTATATCGGGAGGATGAGTTCAAAGTAAACCCTTGAGACCTTTGAGACTACTCCAGAGTTGGACTGGGTGTTCATTTTTCTCCTACGGTCCTATATGTGCGATGCTCTTACTGTCTGCCAAGGCCTTGGTTTCAAGTTCAAATTCTATGAGGTAAGCTAGAACCGGTCTGGAGTCGAGATATAAAGAACTAGTCCTGGGACAAAGAATTATTAAAAACATAATTCTCAGGACCTTTGAAACATAAAATAATAATAATGATAATAAGTCCATTTATGTAAAGCAATCACTATATGCATATACTATGCTGCGCTTGCTACTCTGTACAATATTAGTACCCTGGCAATATCTGCCGAGCAAGCCACTCAGGCGCTGAAGCATTCCAAGGAAAATAAATTCCTGCCAGGTACCCATTTTCACCTGGGTAGAGTGCAGCACATTTTGGATACATTTCTTGCTGAAGGAAATTAACGCCATGGGTGGGATTCGAACCGCCGACCTTGATGATGATGATGTTGATGGCCTCTTGTATGGCCTCTTTGCTTGGCGCTCATGGTGCTCAATTACTCAAAATAATGTCTCACAGATTTCAATGTCCTAATCAGTGCTATGGTTCATCTTTCAGTCAAGAACTCCTAGTATTGGTACTATTTGGTTATTCCTGTAACAACAAGGGAGTGGGGAACAGATAGGTCTTTAGGTAGGACTCAAAGATTGATTGCATCTCTGCTCTCCTGATAAATGGGGAAGGCTTTTCCACAGTTGTGGTCCAGTTGAAAGGCGAGAGTCTGAACCACTGTGCTTTCAAGTGATACTTTTCTCATATTATCAATTGTTTATATCTCTATTTCTTTTTAAAAATTTATTTAGGAGGAGAACATTCGTACGCCAAAGTCCCTTCACATGGTTGCTGCACAGTTGCTGCATCATCGTATCATTGAGCTGGATGACATATACCCTCATGTAAGTTCCTTATCGATTTTATATTGGATAACCGATCTAGGGTCTATATGATAAAAGAGATACAATTAATTGAAAATTAACTTAAAATCAACTGCAACTTTGCAAATTGTATTGTGCATTTTCATTCGCGCTCGGTCTGCGCATTCAATTTGGTTTTATTGATAAAAAAATACTCATCAAAAAGTCTGTAGACTAAGAATGTGAGTTTACAATACATTGTAAAAATACATAATATACAAGATATAAGAGACATATAAAATCAATAATAAGTCATTTACATTTCAAAATTAAAGTCATTTCTCACTGCCAAATAGTTACATGTGGCAGAAGATAAAAAAATGCATTATGTCTGTTGAGAATAAAAACACTGAGAAAGGAGTAGAAACGGAGAGGGGGAAAAAGAAGACTGCAGCTCAGTATGGTGTTGCAAAGAAAGGAAAGAAAAAGGTGCAAATGAAACAAGATGCACATGAAACAAAGATTTTGATTGGCACTTTCTGATCAACTGCAACTTGCAATCAATTACAACTTTTGAACAACACCCTCTTACACAAAATACTGTATATATGTATATCATCAACATTCTCAAGCAGGATATCATTGATGCCAGGCAGTATGCAAGAAAGATGAATTCACTTACCTTATCTTTTACTTTCATCTTCTTATCTCTTGGTTATGTTCTCGTTTCAGCTTGCTCCATCAGACATGGAAATCTTCAAGGCTCACAAACAGGAGATCATTGATGCCAGGCAGTATGCAAGAAAGATGAATTCACTTACCTTATCTTCTTATCTCTTGCTTATATTCTCTTTTTCAGCTTGCTCCATCAAACACAGAAATCTTCAAGGCTCACAAACACGAACTTATTGATGGTACGCAGCATGCTAGAAAGATGAATTCACTTACCTTATCTTTTACTCTCATCTCCTTATCTCTTGCTTATGTTCTCTTTTCCAGCTTGCTCCATCAGACACAGAAATCTTCAAGGCTCACAAACACGAACTTATTGATGGTACGCAGCATGCTAGAAAGATGAATTCACTTACCTTATCCTTTTACTAACATCTTCTTATCTCTTGCTTATGTCTGTGTTTCCAGCTTGCTCCATCAGACACAGAAATCTTCAAGGCTCACAAACAGGAGATCATCGATGCCAGGCAGTATGCAAGAAAGATGAGCATGGCAGTACTTGCCGATAAGGATGACAAAGATGACAGGGATAAAGACAAAGACAAAGACGACCAGGTAGGCTTTTCTTCTTCATAAATTTATATTCAATTTAGAATTTGTATCAAACGGAAGCTTTGTGACCTGGTTTATCAGAATGTTGAGAGCTGGAATCCCAAGCATAGCTTGCATTACTTTCTCTCAGAAATAGAGGAACCCACTTATTGCTGCACTCAATCCAGGTGAGATGGAATGCTATCTGGTAGAAAGTTATCCATTAAATGCTTACGTAACAGTGTTCAGTTATTGTGATAATGTTGAATCTTAGGATCTTCTCTCAAAGGTGCACTTTGATTATTGTGTGTGTGTAACATGTACATGGGTAAATTCATAAAATCCTGTAAATGTTTTGGGATTCCTCATGACAATCATCAGTGATGTAGGATTCTATGGTGCATTTAATAGTGCTATTTACAGTAGAGTCATACAAGTTGACAGGTGCTTTTACACACTTGTAAGTTTCAATGCAAGTCTCCTCAATCTATTCCCCTGTTGAAACTCTGAGAGCATGAGAGCGTACTCAATTCATGCCACATTCTGCTGTACAGCACTCTTTGAACAACAGTTTTTCACGATACCTCGACCAAGGGAAAAAAACTGAATTGATCTCTGTATTCCCCCTCTGGTATACAGGTTGTAGACAATCAGAAGATAGGACTATGTGAGGCAATGCTACTGATTGGAGACTGGACACATGCAAAGAAGCTGTTGGATAAGCTCCCAGAGTTCGGCACAACGAGCAAGCCTACTGTAGCCAAGGCCCTCTGTAACCTTATCGAATCACTGCTACAACCACTCTACAAAAAGTAAGCCTTTGAGGGTATTGTTTGAAAGTTGAAATCGATAGTGAATCAACCGCAAATCAGTTGCAAAGTGTAACAGGCATTTTTATTTGCGCATAGTGTGAGCTTCCAACAAGACGTGCTTGAAACAATGATTTTTAATTGCACGTTCTGATCAACTGCAACTTGCCATCAATTGCAGCTTTCAAACAACTCCCCTTACACTATTTTTGTAAATCTAAATCTTTTCTGTAAATGTTGAAAACAAATGTCTTGTTTTCTTTGCAGACTGCTAAACCATTATGATTTAGAATGAAGTATGCCTCAATAGAATTTTTATGTTATTTCTCGAGAACTGTATGGTCCGCTCATATAAAGGCACGCGTAATAAAAAGGCATGCATTCAAAATGCGCGTTTTATCTATGGCAAATACGCGCTAGAAAATCTCTGTAGCTTGTCTATGCATGGGACTAAGGAAGCTTTTGCGAACGTAATTTTTTGCTAATGCAATCAAGAATTTGGCACAAAATCGTTAGTTTTCTTTAATACCAATGATTCTATTCTATTTCATATTAATCTCTAGAATTTTTATGACATTAGGAAGTAGAAAATATAGCAATAAAAGTTGATAATTATCGTTTATTTGATCGGCAAAAGAGCAGTGCGTGCCTTTAAATGTGTTCCAAAAACCACTACAGTTTGAAAGATGTTGTCGGAAACTGTTCCTCGTGGACGATTTTTCTGCTTTTTTCTGTTCAATATTTATATCTTCATAATCCTCAGAATATTCTCCTTCGAATGATACCAGATTCAGTGACTGAATAATATATTTTACTGTTCTATATTTGCTCAGAAATAAGGTGCGTGCCTTTATAGACTTCCATCATACTCCAAAATCTTATGTGAATTATTTATTTCATTTTTAAAGCAGTGCTGGTGTCTTGTGCATACATTTTGACACTGAAATGTATTTATTCGTTTTTTTTGCTGTATCAACACAGATGAAAATCGGTGCATAATACGAGGAATGTTTTCCCTGAAATGGCTTAGAATCAGTGACTGGCTCAGCCAGTGCAATAAGATGGTACCTAGTATCAAGCAGAGTAGACTATCTGCACAGAGTCTGTGCTATAAGAATTTATATTATTACAGTGGAAACTCGATATAAAGAGATCTAATATAGCAAAATATCTGCCTTAGTAAAAGATCTGGTCCCTGCTCTTTATAACTTATTGTGTTTTAATTCTGCCATAAAGAGATTACTGCTATAACAAGGTAGTTTTGATAGTCCCAAGCACCTCGTTATACTGAGTTTCCACTGTATTTACATTTAAATAATTACAACCTTTCCAAACAGGAGTTGTCAGCCCCAGGGCGCGAAGGGCCATTCGGTACCCTCGCCTCCAAAGAACGGTACCCTGCAGGCATCCAAGAGTGTGACGGACGTCAAGGGTGTTCTGGAGATGTGCCGTTACCTAGGCCCCTACGCCTCCCTGCATCCTATTATCGTGTGGAAGTTGGTCAGATTAGGCAAGGTTTTATTTACAGAGGTAAGTAAACATCATATAGCTTCAAGGCACTTCCCCAGTGCTTGAGATGGTAGTTTATGTTTGATAATACCTCCCAATCGTTCTAAATTAATATAAGATTACTGTTACCTAGGCCCCTACGCCTCCCTGCACCCTATTATCGTGTGGAAGTCAGTCAGATTAGGCAAGGTTTTATTTACAGAGGTAAGTAAAGAATATATAGCATCAAGGCACTTTCCCACTGCTCGAGATGGTACTTTATGTTTTGCAATACCTTCCAATCATTCTGAGTTGGAAAAAAAGTTTTCTTTGATTTTACCATTCCGTATACCTGTTATTACTGACTTTTTCTTGACATAATTTATATGAAGTGTTTTAAAAAACTTTATTTTCATTTGTTTGTTGATCAAGAACCCATCTCTTTACTATTAGTTGTGAGATAAGCTTCCTAAATATATTTAACATGATATTGAATATTTTTCCTATATGTTATGATAACTATTTCTTCATAATATTTCTGACAATCAATCAGCATTATTCTTCTCAGAGTGCTGGCAGGGATAATGATACCATGTTATAATTTAAAAAGATGGTCAAAGGAATATCTTGAAAATAAAGAAAATGTGAAATTTCAGGATGAATTATTGCTATTGTCCACAATGTCATCAAAGGTACTGGCTAAGTGCCAACTAAAGAAGGGATTTATTAAATCTATCTGCATTCATAGCTCTTGTACAAATTATTGTAAACGCCAATATAAATAGCATACATGAATTTGAGTAAATTCATCGAATTTCATTGCTTTTGACACATTAACGAGTTATTATTTTTAAGTTTTGAAAGATTGACATACCGGTACACAGGACTATGGGCATTCTAATGAGTGAAAATTATAACAAATTCATGGTTGCAAAATTTGCGAAAATAAAGCCCTCATGAAAATTCCAGCTTATACAATCACTGATTTTGCTCAGTCTTCCTGGTCTGCTCTTGCCTTTTTTAATGATTCGCTGGAAGTCTCCTATCTGGGTTGGAAAAAGCTTTAAATTTGAAACAACTGTCCCTGATTTGTATAAAAGTTTTCCAGCTATTCTCATGCGGTTCATGTATACTATTTTCTTGTTTAATCCTTTTCAGAGAGCCTGAAAATAAAGCCCTTGTGAAAATTTCAGCTTATACAATAGCTGGTTTTACTCAGTCTCTATTCCTCATGGTTTGCTATTGTATTTTGTCATGATTCATAGTAAGTCCTTATATTTGGGTTGGAGAAAGTGTTAACTTTGAAGTAGCTTTCCATGATTTGTGTAAAAGTCTTGCCGCTATTCTTATGTGGTGTCATTTATAGATTTTTCTGTTTTATCATTTTCAGAGAGCTGCAATGACTGGAGAGAAGAAAGAGGAGCTGGTAAGATCAATCTCCTATTTTTTTTTTTTTTTTAACATTATTGAATCTGTTGGGATGTTGTTAAAAATTTGCAAGTTATTCGCAGTTGGTATGCGATCAATTGCAACTGTTGAACAACAACCACATAGGCTTACAATTATTCATCAATGATTTTGCATGTTAGCTGGCTCGCTTTTCAATAGTTCTAATTTAAGTTAATATGCTTCTCTCCAACAGTTATATTTCGTATAGATAATGAATTAAAAATTAAATCACTTTTTAGTATTTGATGATTTGATTTTGTCATTTTGCTAATTAAGGTTTTTAGCATTTGCATTTGTTTAGATAATATAAGATTAAGACTTCTTTATTTAAATCTACTTTGACCAAGTGAGAGGAAAGGACTTAGTAGCATACATACAAAACATCGAAATCGAATAGGTTCCCCTTGTCAATTAAAATGGAAATATTTCAGGATCTTATAGAGTACAATTGCACAGTATTGTATCTTGGCCTTGAATTACTTTCTATTAAATCGGACACTTGGTCTATAAATTTTTGTTATTCCTTTTATTTATCCCTTTTAGGCTCCAGTCTTTCATGAGTTTCTGTCAGTGATTGAACAAGTTATACTACCGTCCATCAGTATGATGCCTTGTAATGCTTGTCTGTCTGAAGAAGTTTGGTCTTTGATGAAAATGCTGCCTTATCATCGAAGGTAAGATTGTTTTCCAAAGATTTCATGAAGAATAGAGGATTTTTCTGAGTTTAGAAGGGATAATTTGTCTTTACTGTGCCTATTTTTCATGAGTTTCTGTCAGTAATTGAGCAAGTTATACTACCGTTCATCAGTGTGATGCCTGTAATGCTTGCCTGTCAGAAGAAGTTTGGTCTCTTATGAAGATGCTGCCTTATCATCGCAGGTAAGATTGTTTTCCAAAGATTTCATGTAGAATCGAGGATTTTTCTTTGTTTAGAGAGGACAATTTCAATTTTCTTGAGTTTCTGTCAGTGATTGAGCAAGTTATATTACCGTATATCAGTATAATGCCTTGTAATGCTTGTCTGTCTGAAGAAGTTTGGTCTCTGATGAAGATGCTGCCTTATCATCGCAGGTAAGATTGTTTTCCAGAGATTTCATGAAGAATAGAAGATTTTTCTGAGTTTAGAAGGGGTAATTTGTCTTTACTGTGCCTATTTTTCATGAGTTTCTGTCAGTAATTGAGCAAGTTATACTACCGTTCATCAGTGTGATGCCTGTAATGCTTGTCTGTCAGAAGAAGTTTGGTCTTTGATGAAAATGCTGCCTTATCATCGAAGGTAAGATTGTTTTCCAGAGATTTCGTTGAAAATCAATGATTTTTCTTAGTTTAGAGGGGACAATTTCAATTTTCTTGAGTTTCTGTCAGTGATTGAGCAAGTTATATTACCGTATGTCAGTATGATGCCTTGTAATGCGTGTCTGTCTGAAGAAGTTTGGTCTCTGATGAAAATGCTGCCTTATCATGGAAGGTAAGATTGTTTTCCAAAGATTTCATTAAGAATAGATCATTTTTCTGAGTTTAGAAGGGATAATTTGTCTTTACTGTGCCTACTTTTCATGAGTTTCTGTCAGTGATTGAGCAAGTTATACTACCGTCTATCAGTACATGTATTATGTCTTGCAATGCTTGCCTCTCGAAAGAAAACTCTTCCTGGTCTCTGATGAAAATGCTGGTCCCTCCTGTAATAAAGACAGGGTGCTACAAGAATATTTTGCACTGATTACCCGACGAACAATTAGTGTTCATAATCACTTGCCCGAACATCAATTTTTCTTGCCTAAAACAGAAGAGCGAACAAAAGCAGATCTATTACACAACAAATTCACTGACAGTCAATAATTTATATTTTACGATTTCAAAACCATTACAATTTCATTTGTTTGCCCATAGCTCAATTTTGTTATTCTCCACTGATTCCGATCAAAGGCAAGCACTACTGATCGACCCAAGTATATCATGAAGCGATTAAAAGATAACATTTGTATACTAGTAACTACTATAAAAACACTTTCCCCCTTCTACATCTGCAGATACTGCCTGTATGCAAGGTGGATCAACCACTGCTATGGGGTCCATCCTCCACTAATAAAGATCAAGGCCAACACTACCGATCGAGCCAAGTATATCATGAAGCAACTCGCCAATCAGAATATGAAACACTTTGAAAAACATCCATAACTACTATCATTTTTCTTATCTGCCTTTACATCAATAGATACTGCCTATACGCAAGATGGATCAACCATTGCTACGGGGTCCACCCTCCTCTGATAAAGATCAAGGCCAACACTACCGATCGAGCCAAGTATATCATGAAGCGACTCACCAAAGAGAATGTGAAACCTTCGGGAAGACAGCTTGGTAAACTCAGCCACTCCAATCCTGGGGTGCTCTTTTCTTACGTAAGTTTTTTCCTCTTGTGTCCCGACTAAATGTACTTATTTTTTTTATTTCCATTATACTGTAAAAGCCAATATTTTAGAGTACATACATTTTAGCGAATTTATACATTGCTACTCACGTAGAATGTATGCTAGGTGCAATCTATGTTGTAAATATGCTTTGGTTTTATGACAATAAAGTATATTTCGAATAATTTTCAGAAATATTTTCACATTAGCTGGCTGTTATTTTCACGTTTTGAAAGATCACTGTTCACAAGTCTATGGGCATTGATATAATATGTGAGAATTTTTGCAAATTAATGGTGGCAAAATTAAAACACCAGTGTAAATTTCAGTATTTGCAGTTTCAGGTCAGTTTAGATCCTCATTTATCCAGTTGAGGAGAATTGTAATTACAGTTCTCCTCAACTGGATAAATGAGAAATTGAAATTTGATTTAATAAGTGCTGATGGTTCCTTTCTACATTTGTGGAATTCATTTGCCATGATCAAGAACCTGTATGAGTTGAAATTTTCACAGTGATTTTATTTTCATGAATTTCAAAGTCTTGGCTGTTGCAAACACTTCCACGCCATTTGATGCACAATTATACCGGTATGTGTACAAACACTTTCAAAAGTGGGAGAGTAACAGTACGCTGTAATTATCTTTTTACATAATTTATAAATGTTATACAGAATTTCATTATCTGAATAAACAGCTTTCCTGCTCAAAATTTGCTTGTTTCGTTTTCCCCAGATTTTGACTCAGATCCAGATGTATGATAACCTGATCGGGCCTGTGGTTGACTCGTTGAAGTACCTCACATCTCTCTCCTATGACATCCTAGCATGTATCCTTTCAATAAACCTGGATAGAGTAGGTTCATGATTCAATCCTCCTTGGAAATAATTTTAACTATGGCGCCCAGTGGGGGATACAACAGTTTAATTTATTTCTCATAGAAATTGTAATTGTATGTGATGCTAGAAGAGCTAATGCAATGAAATTTGTTCTACCAAAAAGCTTATATTCCTAAGGGATTTTAGATCAAATCTCTATAGGCGTTTTAAGGACAATATAGCTACATCATAGTTGTTGATATGGTTTATTAAAATGGTTTAGATGATATGGAATATGAATGTTAGAGTTTGTAATAATATAGAGTTGTTGTTAGATCAGCAGAAATAAGAAAAAACATTAATTATTTCTAGAAAATTATATTCTTTAGTTTCCTTAGCTTTTATGTCTCCCAGACTGTGTAATAGAAGCTCTCGCAAACCCAGAGAAGGAACGCATGAAACACGATGAGACAAGTCTTTCCCTATGGATGCAAAGTAAGTTCAACGCAGTTCTCGTTGACTGTAACAACTTTTTTTACGATACAGTTAATTTGTATACACTTATAATGTATGCTTCAATGATGCCTTGATCATATTGGCCGTCAAATAATTGAGAAACACTCCTGCCAACGTGCATTAGATACTACTGATAATATCTCGTATATCTATATAAGTGTTTTGTACACTTTTTCTAAGTGCTTAGAAAAAAGAAGAAAGAAAGACAAAAGAACAAGAATACATTCTATATACAAAGCAAATGCATATGTAGCAATACGAACTGCAATAAATGCTGACTAAGTAAATGGGTCTTCAGAAGATTTTTAAATGAGTCTGTAGTGGAGGCCTCACAAATGTAGATTGCAAATTGAAGAAAACCTTCTTGCAAAATAAGTTATGATGCTTTGAAGAAGAGGGAACATATTTGTGGATGACTGTGTGTGAATTCATTATCCTAACAATGAATGTCTTTACCATGTCTCTGGTGTAATTGTTGATTTGGACTTTTTTTCTCCCCCCCCCCCCTTCACCCCTCTTAGGTTTAGCTTCATTCTGTGGAGCAATGTTCCGCAAGTATAACATTGAGCTGACCGGACTACTGCAGTTTGTTGCAAACCAACTCAAAGTGGGCAAGAGGTAAGTTGTTCCCTTAGCAAGGGAGATTAGTCATCCAATAGTATGTCACATAAACACTGAATGCTATGTATTCATTATAAAAAAAGTTGATCGTACATTCCACTCACGCAAATAGAATATGGTGGATAATACTATGAGTTCTTGCATTTTGAATTACTCCATGTTTATAATTAGCGAAATTTTTGTGCGGTTTTGAAATCGTGGATTTCCAAAAATTTCTTCATGAACATTATCAAGCATACATTTATTGAACCAATTTGCGGTTTCAAACAGTGTGATTTTCATTTTTATTCCCTTTCTTTTCTTCTTCTTATTGCCTAGTTTTGATCTGCTGATCTTGAGGGAGGTGGTGCTGAAAATGGCTGGAATTGAAGTGACCGAGGAGATGACCGCTGACCAGCTAGAAGCTTTGGCTGGAGGAGAGCTTCTCAGAGCCGAGGTAAGTGGAAAAAAATTGTTAATTGTGCTTGATATTGGAGGCAAGAAAGCAGAATTCTTTTCCCTGGATCAAATAGGTCTGGAGAGGAAATCTAGCACTGATACTAACACATAAACATTGTACATATACTTCGCTGCAGCTGTTACATGGGTTACACTTCCGTTCCATCAGTATTTGCCTCCAATCTGTTGGTATTAATGAAGTGCCTAAGTGAATATTTGCTTGTAAACTGCTCATGATTTGACAGGAATTCACAAATCAATTACGTTGATAATGAAGTCATACTCCACATAACTGATATAGGATGTTTTATCAACAATAACATACTCAGGATTGAGATAAGGTGTGTGCGAGAAGATTTGAACATAAATGTTCACAAATTGATATTCAAATCTAACATTTTACTTCACAACTGTTCCCTCATGCAAACGCCCCCCTGCTAGCTAAACCTTTCAATGAATCTGTTTTACAGGGAGGCTACTTCACCCAGGTGAGAAACACCAAGCGGTCATCGCAGCGTCTCAAGGAAGCCTTGCTCGAGGACGACCTAGCAGTGACCATGTGCATGTTGATGGCTCAGGAGAAGTACAGGGTGGTCTATAAACATGACGAAGGCACCCATCTCAAGCTTGTTGGCATGCTGTACGATCAGGTACGTAGAAATATTGCAGAGATGCCATCCATTCTACGAAGCCTTGCTCGAGGATGACCTAGCAGTGACCATGTGCATGCTCATGGCTCAGGAGAAGTACAGGGTGGTCTATAAACATGACGAAGGCACACATCTCAAGCTTGTTGGTATGCTTTACGATCAGGTACGTAGAAATATTGCAGAGATGCCATCCATTCTAGGTCATCCTTGCTCGAGGATGACCTAGCAGTGACCATGTGCATGCTCATGGCTCAGGAGAAGTACAGGGTGGTCTATAAACATGATGAAGGCACACATTTCAAGCTTGTCGGCATGCTTTACGATCAGTACGTAGAAATATTGCAAACATGCCATCCATTCTAGGTCATCCTTGCTTGAGGACGACCTAGCAGTGACCATGTGCATGCTGATGGCCTATAAACATGACAAAGGCACACATCTCAAGCTTGTCGGCATGTTTTACGAATTAAAATGTGAATAACAATAGCTGAACGAAAATCCTTGTTGGAGAAAACACGGCAACAATTAACATCCAATCAACATTGACTTGTGACGATGCCTCTTTTAATTGTATATGTATAATTTTTTTCACTGTATTACTGTAGTGTCAAGACACGCTGGTGCAGCTGGGTGGTTTTCTCTCCAACCTGCTGAGCATAGAAGACTACTCCAAACACTTCCCTGACCTCGTTACCATGGTTACCCACTATCAACTCACCCCCGAGAGTGCCTTCTTCCTCTACCGACCAATGTGCACCCATGCTATACAGGTAAGTGTATCCAGAGATGGTTGATGTTTTAAATACTTGGATATCGTGCAATGTGCATTTGCGTATGGACTAAAAGAAATTAAAGAACCCTACTTAACACCATTTGTAATTTGTTTTGATAAATAATGATTCAAAATATTGCAGATCGGATGATGGGACATTAGATATAAAATAATCTATGAAAATAAGAATTTGAGAATGAATATGTAACATTTATTGATTAAAGTGTTAAAGAATTATGATAAAATGGAATATAAAATTAAAAAAAGGGGGTGATTGTATTTTCTGTAAACTGGTTCCGATCGGTAATTTATAAGTGAGATTTTCTTGATTTTCTTCTGCATAACAGTCCAAGGTGGATGAGCTCAGACGACAAGAGAAGGAAAAGAGCTCTAAGACATCTCTAAACCGCACACAGCGTTATGTACAAGCCTCTCAGACCGTCATGGCGCCAGTAGCAGAAGGCATCACGACCTTTCATCTGCCGAAAGTCTGGGATGATATCAGGTTAGTTAATCTTTTGCTTCATCACTAAAACACTTTTGGACTCTTTTTACCTGTGTGAGGCATGAATTTTCATCTTTTGTTGTTGTATCATCACCATCTTCATCAGCTTCTTCATCATTATTTTCCTCCTCCTCCTCCTCCTCCTCCTCCTCATCATCATCATCATCATTGTTCTCATCATCATACTCATCATCATCATCATCATCATCGTCATCATCATCATCACTATTATGACTACCACAATCATCATCATCATTATCCCCATCACCATCATCATCATTATCATCATCATCATTGTCATCACCATCATCATCACCATCATCATCACCACCATCAAAATTACTTTTACAATCATTGTCATCAGCCTGATCATCATCACCACTATGAAAAACACTTTTACAATCATCATCTTAGCATCATCATCTTCATTATCGTTAAGTTTTTCATTTGGGTAATAACATTTTAGAACTTTCAGTTTTAAAAATGTTTAGAGGAGCAGTTACGTTCAATTGACTGTAATATGTTGATTTGATCCCCACAGCCCCCAGTTCTACGGGAGCTTCTGGACGATGTCAATGTACGACCTGTACGTCCCAAGTCCAAGTTACGACAAGGAGATAATCAAGATCAAGGGTACCATGGCAACCGTTGATGATAATAAAGAATTGGTGAGTTTACGTAGTAACTTTTTTCAGGGAGACACTTATTGGAGAGATTTTTAGATATTAATTTAAGGTTAGAATTAAATGAGAATGTGCTACAAGCTTGGGTTTACCTTCAAGTTTAGGAATTGGGCCATTTAATATATTTTTTTTTGGTTTAAATTTTAGATTAGCATTGTATTATTTAGGGGTTTAGAGTCAGTCAGTCAGTCGAGGTCAGGGTTATGGTCAGTTCTAGACGCTGTCAATGTACGACCTCTATGTCCCCAGTCCAAGCTACGACGGAGAGATCATTAAGATCAAGGTTACTATGGCAACAGTTGATGATGATAAAGAATTGGTGAAAATTTTCTTGATTATTATCCCCATGAAGACATTGCACACAATGTATTGGTATGTTTACATTCAATTTATTGGTAGATTTACTAGATATTTATTGCAATTCAAGTGATATTTCACTGTTCAATAATGGGCTTACGTCATCAAAAGATATTTTCTGAATTCTCTTTCACTTGTACACAAGTCCCCAGCCATGTAAATCAGAAAGCACAATGTTCACAGAAATTTGCGAGTCCGATGCTTCACATTTTCCATGCTCAGAGTCTTAGCCTCTTGGCAGTCTTCTTGTAATTCACTAAACACCTGCATATGCTGTATTATACGTGGTAAGATTAATCGTTAAGATTAGTGATTATAGAACGCTCCCATCTTCCAGACATCATTTCGTCTTGTATGTAATTTACCAAAATTTCATTTTCCCTAACAAGTGGAGTTATGGCTATGTGTCGGGAGACACATAAAATATGATTTGATAAATATTAATGAATCTTTGTCCGTAGGCTTCGGCCAAGAGGAAGAAGGAGAAGGAGAGGTACGGCATCATCATTGACCGATTGAAGGATGAGGAGAGGAAGCAACAGGAGCATTGCCAGAGGATTGAGGCCCGTCTCAAGAAAGAGTGCGAGACGTGGTTCACTGCACGTAAGTCTGTTAACTATTTTGTAATCTATGTATGATGAATGTAAGTAGATCTATGTTCATAGGCTTCTGAAGGAAAGATGGAAAGGTACGGAATCATCATCGACCGATTGAAAGAGGAGGAGAGGAAGCAAAAGGAACAATTTTGTAATCTGCGTATGATGAATGTGGATAGATTTTTTTAAAACAAATGACACTTGGGTCAAATATGATTGTTCAAATCTCTATTTAATTGCTAGAAATGATATTAGCTTTACTGTTTGAAACCAACCAGTTGTTGTATTGTCCCTTGTTGCAGGTTCAACAAAGAATGAGACGATCACCCAATTCTTGCAGCTCTGTGTCTTCCCTCGCTGCTGCTTCTCGGCCAGTGATGCCCTCTATTGTGCAAAGTTTGTGCTCACCGTTCACAAGCTGAAGACACCCAACTTCTCTACGCTCTTATGCTATGATAGGGTGAGAAAACCAATTTACCTGTTTGCCTAAATCATTCAATTGATATTTACACAGTACTTGTTGCTGTTATACAATTCGAGCCCGCCCCAGCCATCGGTTCTCGTTGGTCTAGTGGCAAGACACCTGTCTAGTCATCAGGAGATCATGGGTACGCTTCCTATTCAAGTATGTCTTTTAATTATTTCACAGCTTCTCAGAAAGCACTGTCGATCGGTGTTTATCCATGTTGGGATCAGACAAGAATTATGTCAATGATCATCTATCCAACTCAAAAAGTCATTCAATTGATATGAAATATATTTGCTAAAATGTCTGTTTGATTTGGAGACATTGAGGATCTTGCCCCTCCCAGGTTCATTTTATTTTACCTTCCAATATCTTTCTTGTTTCTTCATACTCTTCAGGTATTTCAAGATATCACCTACACTGTGGCCAGCTGCACAGAGAATGAGGCAAGTCGATACGGAAGGTTCTTGTGTGCTATGATGGAGACGGTCATGAGATGGCATCGGGATAAAGAAATCTACGAAAAGGTAAGGCCTAAATTGATGCTTGAAAAATTAATTGGTGATCATGAACTGAAGGAATTTGACCATTCCATTCATTGAGAATGAAGTAAGTGGATTTTGTTGAAAAAATTGGCTATAAATTTGGCTTGAAATTAGACGATATTAATGTGAAAAGGATAATGGTAGGCTTCATTAAGGATTGGAAAGGACCACACGTGATGTTACTGAACCATTTGATCCTTTTATTGAAAAGATATATCTATATACAGAAATACCAAAATAAGACACTCAGTATAGATGGTTTGTTAACATTTATTTCTCATATAAGACATGTTGAAGCCACAATTGCAAAGAAAAATGTAAAGTTTCAACAATTTCACTATAAGAAGTGGTCCCCGCTTGAAGATCTGATCTAATGTGATCCGATATTAATTTCATAATGCAAGCGAGGCTTGCATATAATTCCACCATGTGTTTTGAATGACTGTTTGTTTGTTGCTATTCTTATTGTGTAATTTTTGTATGATTGATATCTGATTATTGTTGTCTGAATGTAAACCTATCTTATAACCAATAAAAAGTTCAAAAGAGAGAATGAAGTAAGTCGCTGTGGAAGGTTCTTGTGTGCTATGATGGAGACGGTCATTAGATGGCATTGGGATAAATAAATCTATGAAAATTAAGACCTAAATTGAAGCTTATAAATTTAACCAGTGATCATGAAGGGATTTTTTGCCCCTCTTTGACCAATAGCGCAAGAGTCTCTCTCAGTGCGTATTCCGCATGGTGTGGCAGTGTATTGAAGTGCGCACTGTATGTGCTCTTACAATGTTTTGTGTGTGTGTGGTACTGTAATACACTAGGAGTATCGCGAAACCGTTGGTGTCAAGATAAATTATGATAGAATAGATTTTTATTTGAATTAAATATTCTGGACTACATTCGACCAAAATACTTCATAGAGGTTATTATTTTGGCATATCTGAGGTACACAACAAGTTGTAAGCAAAACCGTAATAATGTGTGCAAATGTAGTTTTCTACATTTAATTGTTGCATATTTCATTCATTGAGAACGAGGCTCATTTTTTAAACAGATATGCAGAAATTTCATACAAATATAATATATCATCCCTTCGTCATTGTTAGATTGGTGATTCTCTTTTTTTTCCTAGGAATGCGGCAACTTTCCGGGATTTGTGACAGTGCTTAGAGCGAGTGGGACCGAGTCTAGCAACAAGGCTGACCAACTAGACTATGATAACTTCAGACATGTATGCCATAAATGGCAGTACAAGCTTACTAAGGTACACAAAATTTGATTCATTCAGTTAGATCCATTGTCATCATCCAATTTCATTTAGAATTTTAATGATGAATGTACATTTGTGGATTACAGTTGATTATGATGAGACTGGCATGGTGATTTAAAACCATATTTTCTCTTCTTTTGATTCAAAAGAGAATAATTGTGTCTATTTAGAAACATAATAAATTCAGAAACCAACAATTTCTCATGTATCACACCTGTATCGACCCATTAGGGGGTGCTTCTACAAAGTTATGATTAATTGGAAGTTGCGATTGATCGGCATGCAACAATCAAAACCATCGTTTTTTACCCATTTTTTCAAAAGCACAGACAGTTTGTGAATGAAACCACACGTTCCAAGAAAACCACGAGAGCTGATTTTAATCATTTTGTATTGCATTTTAGCCAGCGTGCGTTTACACTAAAATCTATAACGGCCTAAGAATGGAGGAGTAAGGTTAATTTTGTTTTGTTTTTTATTCTATATATGCCGGTTTTATGAGAATGGAGGAGTGATTTTTTTGCTTTGTTTTACTGTTAAGAAGCTCTAGTTATATTGTGCATTTATGATGTTTCAATTTATTTGTGTATTGTGCAATATTTCTGTTAATGTCCATTCATGAGTCTTTGCATGCCTTAGGGCAACAGTGAAGAACTTCACTTTTGCAAACCCTAGCCCATGGATGGTCATTCACCACTTCTTGCTTTATTCTCTTCCGTTCTCCTCTTTCCACTTTTTCTTTTTATATGTATACATGTTTTCATTTACTGTGATACATTTGTCATTTTTACTGTTGCAAACTTTTTGACTGAATAAATGATAATAATAATAAAAGTCTGAGTGTGTAAACGGGTCTAAGTAATCCCTGCCAATAAATTTCTTTTGCCATGTTTTGTTTGTGATATGCAGGCGGTGGTTGCATGCCTGGAGTCCAAGGAGTATACTCAGATCAGGAACACACTCATACTCCTCACGAAGGTAAGTCCCAAACGCCGCTTTTACACTTTAAAAATTTTCGTAATCGGCTACATGTATCTCTTCACATGCAGAAAATTTGGTAATACTATACATAGTGAATGAAATGAAATTATAGGACCAATATTCATTGTGACCTTCACAATTGGGTGATTAAGGGAGAGCACACAAACCAGCTGACAGTGATTATTACTTATACAACCCTTCTCGTACCCTGAGATCCTCTAGCTCACAGTTATTACAAGTCCCACGCACTGTTCGCTCATGGGGGGATCAATCTTTTTCTCACATTGGCCCAGCACTCTGGAACAATCGCCCCCTTTCCCTACGTACTATCCCATCCTATACTGCCTTCAAAGAGAATTTAAAGACGTATCTCTTTAATTTGTAAACTCTTACTATACACTTTTTAAGTTTACTATATGAACTGATATATGCGCCATGAGCGTCTTTAGTGACGGAGTGTTGCGCTTTACAAGTTTACACTATTATTATACAGAAGTTGAACATCAAATACACACAGCTCACCATTATTTATTTGCTATGGTTATGCAAGTAGCTACCCAAATTTTTATAACATGTGCATTTAAAATTTTCAAGAATTACTGTGTGAATTTGTGTGAGATCCTTCTGCAAATTGGCTTGATATTTGTTTTTCAGGCGTTTACATTTAATATGTTCATTTTTCGGAATGTACAGTAATTCTTGTACTACTTCCAGAAACAAGCAAACAGATAATTGCAGGATTGTGAATTCCTTGATGCTTATTTTTTTTCGCAGTAGAGCTGCATTTTTAGAGCGCATACAGAGTATCTGAGGAGGTCATTAATTTAGTACAGAGTTTTACAAGATCTAACAATTACCATATTTTATTATCTATATGAGAGTTTTAAGCCGTACAATATTAAGCCATATTGTACGGCTTCAATTTTACGTTTGCGCAAAGCAGTGACCAGCCTTCTGGTATATGTACAAATAATAATTATATTGGATGGCTTCATTTCATGAAATACCAGGAATATTGCACTCGTTAGGGCCAATATTGCCCTAACTCGTGCAATATTCCCTGGTATTCCATTTATTGCCATCCAATATTATATAATTACATTTTTTTTGGGGGGGGATGTTTGTTTCTAAAATAGTGAGAAAGAGGACTCGGAGTAGAAATATATCAAAGTTATTTCTAATTTTCTACCTTCATTAAGGTTATCTCCAGGAGATAACTAAAATTATGGGTTGCGATTCTGTTCAGTTACCTCCTGAAAATGATATTAATAAATGGTCAAAAATTTGAATCGTCTCTTCTTGGAGTCCTCTTTCTAACTTTTTGGATTCACATATTCTGTGGACTTAATGGTGTGTTTGTTTATTTTGTTTTATTCTCATCTTGTGTAGTATTATTGAAAAATCTGCGTCTTAAATCTTTTACAGATCCTACCATACTTCCCCCTGGTGCAGAACCTGGGGCAGGTTTTGGAGAAGAGAGTTGACAAGATCAGATCAGATGAGAAAGACAAGAGACCTGATATATATGCCTTAGCAATGGGGTGAGTGTTGGATTGGGGGAGGGGTAGAGGGGAAAAGGATTAGATAAGATCGGATCAGATAAATGAAAAGAAATTATAGAAAATGGATGTTTCTTCACAATATCTTACCTTTCATTAGTTTCTTTTAAGAAAACATCTTCGAGTTATATTCAATTTAAAGGCGGGGCGACATGGCATTCAGAGGGCGCAAACTAGTCGCAAACTGTCTATGGCCATTTTGATACGCGAAGATTTGCGAACAAAAAAAATCATGGCATTTTTAACCTGGAATAGCAAGTTATATTTTGCTACCTTGCAGCTCGGCAATTGCAATTGTACGCATTTTGCACGTTCGTAGAAGAATCAAAGTCGAAGAGGGGACAAATCAAAGTGGCACGTGACGACAACATGGATCAGAAAGTCATACGAAGTGTTCCGAGTTTCTGAGCTTGGCAACGTTCGTAAGCAAGGAAAAATTTTAAATATCTGCCAATACGCAACACGCCGTCCATGCACGCTCGCAACCTGAAGTCGTGTCGATTATGACACCCTGATTTTAAAGCCCAAATATAGTGTTGGTAAAGATTAAGAAATGAGAATTTTACGGGATGTTCATCATGCTCACATTTTAGACAAAAGCGTGTTTTTTTAAGAACTGATCTTTTTGAAAATTTGAGTTTGACTGTTAAATCATATTTAGTACCCTATCTTGGTTATAACAATATTTTGTTTGTTATAGGGCATATGCAATGTTATTTCCAAGATTTGACAAGAGAATGATAAAAAGGTTACACAACAATCAAATTCTGAAAATTTTCATCCAATTGTGTCTATGAAAAGTTGTCCTTTATCAAGAAAGAAGATATTGATTAAATTTCGGGAGACACAAGCCTGAAATATTTCACACATTTTAGGTTATAACTTTTCCAAAACTCATTCATTTTCACACAATCTTGTGTGCAACATGTTAATGATACTTCAATTAATGTTAATGGTATTTCATTTCATTTAGGTTTGAAGAATAACTTGTAGGACAAAAATATTTGCTTTTAATAAAACTTTACTTGGCCTTTAAATGACATTTTTCGCATCACTTTGTTTTCTTTTTGTAGTTACTCTGGTCAACTGAAGTCAAGGAAGCCACACATGATCCCTGAAGACAAATTCCATTTCAGAGATGTGAGTATTTGTTTAAATCATCAGGGCGGTATTCCACCAAGTCGTTCTTAAAGTTACGAAAGAATCTAAGAAAGACTGGACTACGTCAACGAGTGTAATACGCATGATATTCTCGATCATTTAGCATAAGAACTGATACCAATCGTACATAAAATTGTTCTTCAAGTCTTTTGTAATTTGGTGAAAGACCGCCCAGGAAGAGCAACTAAAGATGCTAAATTAGACAAAATATTGACAATGTACATAGTATATGTAAATATTGAAGTTATAAAAATAATGATGATACTGCAAATTTATGTAGCGCCTTTCCAGTCAATATGACTGCTCAAATCATTTTAGATATTATTACCCGGTCACTGGATGGCATTCAAGCCTAGCATCAAGGCAGCCAAATAAGCGCTCACATCATCAGATAATGTGTTGCTGTCTCCTTCCGGTCCCCAATCACACCTGGGTGGAGTGCATTTATGAGGAAGTATTGAAGTGCAGAATTAAAAACCCATTGATTGCCTGAGTTGCCAATGAATTTTGCATTGTTGACAGTTGCCAATTAAAAATTTCACCAGACCAACCCTTGGTCTAGTTGCACCCTTGTTATACCTCTGTCCATCTGAAATTCATTATCGTGATTACTTCGGAACAATTGAATGGATGTTTAATAAACAAGGCTGAATTATATGAAAGCATGTGAGGATGAACTGATTAGATTTTATGGGCAGGTGGTCAAAGGTTTCACCCAAAATGTATTCGATTTCTAATAGCATTGTATAAGTAGTAATATCTTTCTCATTACTTGATGGTAGAGGTATAAAGTTTAGCCTCATGTGGCCGAGGATTCATTTAGTTCATTGTTAGTATTTCCTCCCAATTTCAGAAGCCAGTGCCTGCCCCACAAGCCGCTCAGTCGTCAGAGTCAACAAGCAAGAAGGCGGCATCCTCAAGTAGTTCCACATCGGCCAGTAGCTCCAGTAGTGCAACAGTCAATGGTATGTCCAAGGAGCATCATAGTAAAGGTCAGTTTTGTAATTATGATGATGCTGATAGTGGTGATGGAGGTGGTGGTGGTGGTGGTGGTGATGATGATGATGATGATGATGATGATGATGATAATGTCAACAATTTAGGTTGTGATAGTGTTGATATGGGGGTCGACAAGTAAGAAGGTAATATCCTGTAGTAGTGCGGTCAGTAGCTCCAGCAACGCAACAGTCAATGGTACATCCAAGGAACATCATAGTAAAGGTTAGTTTTGGAATATTGATGATGCTGATAGTGGTGATGGAGGTGGCGGTGATGATAATAATAATAATACACACAATTTATATAGCGCTTAATTCCAAAAAAGGTTCAAAGCGCTTTACAATATAAACATAACAAATACGTATAAAATTGAATTAATAGCAAGTACAAAATGATGATTATATTAGAATGAAAATTATCAAAACAAATCAAAACATATCAAAACAAGCAGAACGAAATACAAAAAATGGAGGAAGATTTGGCAAGCATTAATTTATTGACTGTTGAAGAGAAATGTTTTTAATCTTCATTTAAATGTTTCAAGGGTACGAGAATCACGAATAACAGTAAGTGGTAACTGATTCCAGAGTTGAGGGGCACAGACTGAGAAGGCACGATCACCATAACGGGTAGAAGTCCGGGGACCAAGGGATAGTTGAAGGTGCAAAGATGAAGAGGAACGATGATGATGATGATGATGATGATGATGATGATGATGATGACGAATGATGATGACGAATGATGATGACAACGACGATGATAATGATGATGATGCTTATAATGATGAGATGATGATGATGATGATAATGGTTAATATGATGGTGATAGATGATAATAGGTGATTATAGATGATGATGATAATGATGATGGTCGTGATTTTGCTGGTAGTGGAGGTGGTGGTGGTGATGACAGTCAGGATCGATAACAGAGCTAAAGCTGATTATGGGAATTTCCCTAAATGTTTACAGTATACGACCTGTCCATATATGGGACCTTCCTATAATAATTTTCTGAAGCTGTTGTCAGCAGGGTGCTACCCAGCCCTCGTGATTCATACTTGATTGTGTAATGACCTGAAATGATTATCCAGGGCTCGACTAGCTCATAAGATCAGGTAAAGTGGAAATAGATGAGGTTGGACATACAAAAGAGTTAACCTACCGGTATTTATGGAATTGCCCATTTTCTGTTCCAAAACCAGATGCTAATGACGAGAAGACTCACGGTACAAGCAGTAAATCATCCACGAGGGAAACATCAGCAAAGTCATCATCCACCTCAAAGTCCTCAACAAAATCTTCATCTCAAACACAGAGCAAGACATCATCATCGTCGTCATCAAAATCCAGCAGTAGTTCGTCAAAGGCTTCGGCGTCATCATCCAGCGTCGGTACCAGCTCGTCATCAGAGAACAAAAAATCAGATTCAAAGTAAGCGAGGATTTGTTGACAAGTTTTGGATATTTTATCACCAAGTCATACTTTAATTTAAGAACAAAATTAATTTTGATGGTGGTAGTATTTGGGGTGTTATTCTCAATAGATTCCCAAATAACAAAAGAATTGACTTTCTCATCTGAAAGACAGAAAAATTGTGCTTTGGTTAAAAGCAGCAAAATCAGACGAACAGATTAAAAAGAATTGACAATGATCATTTCCATTATATTGAATTAAATATTTTGTTCTCTATTTGTGAAGATTCTTTGGCGAGGGCAGCGGCAGCTCAATTCAATCAAGCAAAGATATGTCTTTATAAAGATCATTTAATGCTTTAAATCAGAGTGCAAAACTTATTTAATTGTTCTCTTTTTATGAAGCGTAACACATCTACATGAAGTCACACGTAAATGGCTGTTCTGTTCTCTCTTTGTGAAGATCCTCCGGCGATGGCAGCAAGTCTAAACCAGAAAAGGAGGACCATAAAGACAGGGGCAGTTGCAGCTCGAGTCGATCAAGCAAAGATCTCTCTTTGATAAAGATCCTCTAGTGAAGCCTTAAATCAGAGTGCAAATAATCTTGTTTCATTATTTAAATGTTTTGTTCTCTCTATGTGAAGATCGTCCGGTGAGGGCAGTAAGTCCAAACGAGAAAAGGAGGACCATAAAGACAGGGACAGTTGCAGCTCGAATCGATCAAGCAAAGATCTCTCTTTATTAAGATTTTGAAAGGTTTTAAATCAGGGTGCAGATTACCTTATTTCATCATTTCCTCTTCATGAAGAGTAACACATCATATTTTATTCTCTCTTTGTCAAGATCCTCTGGTGAGGGTAGCAAGTCCAAACGGGAAAAGGAGGACCATAAAGATGGCGGCAGCAGTCGAGCTATCAAAGAAGAGAAGGTTCCCAAAGAGAGAGTCATAAAGGAAGAGAAACCAATCAAGGAGGAAAGGGTCAGCAGCAAGGAGGTCAAAGTTCAAAGGTCATCAGAGAGCAAGAGGTCAGGGAGCAGTGAGAAGTCCCACAGAGAGGAAGGAACAGGTTAGTCCCTTTTTGCCTCATCTTTTCTTTGGTGTACTTGTAATCGTTTTGAACAAGCTCCTGGAAAAATGAAAGTGTTATTATTTGCATGTTCTCATCTTCTGTTGCATACCTGCCAAGAATTATAAAACAGTCACATAGCAATTTTATTTGTATTTTTTCCATGTGCAAAATTGATGTTGACAAAATTCAATGTTAGTATTCAATTCCTAAATGCAATATTAATATAGTGCCTGCTATTCTTTGGTTATGATCGTTTTGACAAGCTCCTGAAAAAATTAAAGAGCTAAAATTTCAAATCGTCCGTTGAGTAGCTGCCAAGAATCTTGACGTCTATATGTAAATTTTAATTCTACTTGTTTGATGTGAAATTCAATGCTATAATGTCTTTTGACGTACACAGCATCCAGTAGCAAAGAGCACAAGAGTTACAGCACCACCGGCGATCACTGGGGCGGGGCTCCCTCTACTGAGCTTGACAGCTGGACGGAGGAGACTGAGAGAGTGCGAGTAAAGACGGAGAAGAAGTCATCTCATAGGGAGAAGTTGAGGGAGAAGGAGGAACGAAGTGGAGGAGACGGTGGTCATAGGTCATCCAAGGAGCGCTCACAGAGGGAGGAGAGCGTGGCATCCAACTCTAGTCAAGGATCCGTTGGGTCATCGTCGAGAAAAGAGTCCCCGGCAACGAGCTCAGCTGATAGAGGTGAGAATACAGCAGTTCAATCAAATATGTAATTATTGCATACATGTAGGTTTAGAATCAGCTTAAAACCTCATTCCATTTTTCATATTCTTTGCCGGCAACGGAGCAATGATGAAATGAGGGATATTTTTTGTAACTGGGTCATCAAAATGGTACAAACTCTACCTCTCATTTATAAGATGAACTACTTCAATTATGGATGAAACTGCAACATCTGGTTTGGATTTATTGATCAATTTAATTATGAACATTGTTTTGGATATTATCGTACCCTTTTTTTTTTCAGAGACTTTTTTTCACAGCACTTCATACCAATAAGAATGCCATTCTCTTTCGGAAAAATCAGTATCAGTATGCTGTAAGGTGGTCTGAATATTGAAATACTAAATGGTTTAACTTGTATTGTCGGAAATCTTGGAATTATAGAACTGGATATACATTTCTTGTTCATTGCCTTTTCTTTTCTTTTTCCTTCCAGTGGAACACAAAAGAAGAAAAGTTGATACATCTTCTGTGGTTGTAAGTACATATATGTATTCCTTAACATATCATTTAGAGAAGTGCTGATGGTGGATAATGAATTTTGTCAATCTGCTCTCGCCTTCCTGTGGCCACTGTACGAATTCTATGAGAAATAAAAAATTCAGTAGATATTTGACTGAAATGAATGAAATTTGAATTTCATTTATTATTCCCTAGGCTTGAAACAGAGCAAATTATTATCAACAACAAAAAATATACAGTTGAGGAGCAGAACTAATATGGATGGTTCAGAAATACATCAATTACATTTTTTTTTCGAAACATCTGAGGCAATACTTCTGTGATGAACCATTATCTCTTTCATGTGAAAATGTCATGAAATTTGAAAATTGATGGATTTTTTATGTCAAATCCCTTATCATGCATTATTTGGGAGGTAAACATGCTTGATGGTTTGCATTGATGTGCCTTTAACAAACAGTCAATTATATATGTGAGATGATGTCTATATATGTCTATTACAGGTATCAAGCTCAAGCTCTCCTGACCTAGTAAGGGATACGTCCTCAGGCAAGCACAGGAGGAGTAAGGTGAGATTGATGCATTTCCAAAACCAACATTTGGTCTTATATGATGCTGATGCTGGTTTTGTCCAGCATTGGGAGAATCTATGGTTGATAAACATAGCTACATGTATTTACTAATGATGTCTGGATATCTGAATGCATGTTACTTAGATGAAGAATTGATAGTAACTACATGTACAGTTCAGCCCAGGGTACATGTAAAAAAAAATTTTTTTTTTTTGTGAGGGCTCTTATTTTTTCCTATTGAAAAAAAGCCCTCGTAGTACAATTTGCAAGGGCTATTTTGGAGCTTACGGGGGCTATTTCTAAGGTTTAGGGAGCTACTCGCCCTTTGCCCCCATGTACTTCTTTATGATGGTCCAGCCTGCCATGATGGCCACCTGTTTATAGTGCCCACTTTTCTGAAGAAGCCTGCCCAGCTACATGTATATTGTCTCCTTCCTCGTAAAATATGAGTTAGAACATATAGAGGTCACCTGTCTCCAGTTCTAAATTTTATGATTCTCTTTGGTGGGCACTATAGTTTTATGTTTGACTTTAGCTGCCCAATTATGAGGTTTGGATATGTTAACACATAGTGCTGAGGTTTAAAATCCATTTAAATTCTGAACCAGAATGATTCTATATAAATAGTTAGATACTTGTACGATGTAGATATATGCTGCTTTCTTACTTCTAATGCAGTTCTATATTCTCCATACTGTTCTTCCTTTTTCTACTCTGTATAAAGCGCATGGGACATGCAATGGCTATGTGTTATGCGCAATTTAAGAACTGAATATTGTTATTATTAAGAATTTTTCTTCAACACATTTGTTTTTTTCAGAGCAAAGAGCGTCATCGAGAGAGAGACCTTCTTGACGTGCCGGAGCCAGAACGTGAGAGGAGTCGAGAGAAAGACAAGAAGAGTGAAAAGAAACGAGATCACTCGGCGGGAGACACCAACAATGAGTCAAAAAGGCATAAAGCCAGTGATTCAGGTAGGGGAGCACAATATACCCCTTTATTTTTTTTTTTTGGGGGGGGGGGCTGTGGGGAAAGAGATGTCATGTCTAATGGATGTGTAATCAAATGTAAAATATGGGATGGGACGAGAGAGAGACCTTGATGTACGAAAGTTAGTGATTCAGGTAGGGGAGCACGATATACCCCCTTTATTTATTTTTTTGGGGGGTGGTGGGGTTGGTGGGGTGGAGATGTTATGATCTATTATGTGACATTCTCAGATATGGAATGTGGTTAGTGATATAGAAATCAATTATAAATCCAATCACAACCACTACCACTCCTCCCAACCATTAGGAATTTGGAGGAAAGTGTGACAACAAATTTTCGACTTTTTTAAAAGACGTATGATATCCGCTTCTAACAAGACGCACATGAAACAATGATTTGATTGGGGCTTTCCGATCAACTGCAACTTGCGATCAATTGCAACCTTTGAACAACACCCCCTTAGAAAGATAAGCATTGAAGTGTAAAGCTAGAGCATTGATGGGCTTTATTTGGCTTAATAAAACATACAGTACTCTGTTCTGTATTTTATGTTTGGTACAAGCATTTTTCATGATTTTGTTTTGTATCAGGTCATGAGGGTAAAAGTAGCAAGAGATCATCGCTGGGTGATGGTGCAGGTTCAAGCAGCAGTGTGAATGGAGAAAGAATGGTAAGTCAAAAAGCGAACAGTGATTTAGCAAATAAATAGCTTGTTAGAAATAATAATGATGATGATGTGACTTATGGGGTGCCTAATCCACTAAGATTTAGTGCTCAAGGTGCGTAGTAATGAGAAGATTATTGCTTTGTTCCAATATCTAGTGCTGATGAATAGATGAACAAAAATCACAGGCAAATTCATGAAGGACTTAATAGTATAAGAGAGAAGGCACACCTTTTAAATGGGAACATGTTTTGAAGTGAATGCACTTTATCTTCAGCTTATTTTTTAGCTGTTCTTCTTCCATGACAAATTACAGATTATTCTTCCAAAAGACAACACGATGTAAACCTAAATTTGATATAACGAAGACGGGCATCATACCATTATGCTACAAAGAAGCCTGCATCATTCATCGCCTATTTAAGTTAAAATTGAATAAATACTTTAATGAAATCGTATTAAAGTGTGTATCATTTCAATTTTTAAAATTGAATACAACAATTTCGCACATTATTTTCCTGCAGGCAATGCCAAGACCCTCCTGGAGTGAGCAGGAGTTAAAATTTAATNTGTTTTCATAATTTTGTCGGATTAATGAGTTGTCTGACTCTAATCCGTTTTTATGTAATGTCTATTTCGTGCTCCAATTATTCAAATGTCGGCCTCGTAAGCTGTCGGACTCGTGGGCTGTCGGTCTTGTAGGCTGTCGGACTCGTCGGTAGTACCCATATACCCATCTTTAACAGTCAATTGTGAGATGATGTGTATGTATGTCTATTACAGGTATCAAGCTCAAGCTCTCCTGACCTAGTAAGGGATGCGTCCTCAGGCAAGCACAGGAGGAGTAAGGTAAGATTAATGCACTTCCGAAACCTCTTATTTTAGCGTACATATATTTAAGCAAGTTCACAGAATTTAAGACCTTTTCACACATTAGTGAGTTGTTATGTTCACATTGTGAAAGATTATGGTACAAATTTCTTTGAGTATTCTAATTAGTGATGAGTTTTAGCTTCTTCATGGCTGCGAAATTCACAAAAATAATACCCAAGTGG
>BQKZ01001919.1:0-75929 GCA_036244855.1 Temnopleurus reevesii | reverse complement strand
AACAAATCCCACAAGAACAAACCAACAAATTTTGTTTGCTTTTGATGATATCAAGGAAATCATTAGCCTAATGATTGCTCCCCTACATGATGATGTATTTTCCCAAGTTCTAGTCAATGTTTGCATGATGAATGATGCTCAGCAAACAAGGTTGTCCCTCACATCCTGTTGCATCCATCTTCATTCTCATTCCCTTGAGGGCCACAGACAAATGAGATGAATGTTCTGTTTCAGAAATTTGATCGTACCTCACAAAGATTTGTTTCAGGAAGATTTTCATGCGAAAACATGATTTCGTTGTGAGACATGTGTGTAGTTGTTTTGATGTTCATTCATGCTAAAAGAAAATGTGATGGAGCATCGTCAGCCAGAATAGAAGGCCTCTTTCAGATTTTATGGTTAACATAACAATCAATAAAATGCATTTCTGATGAATGCCTAAAGCCGAAATCTGAGTTTGTAACAATATTATGAGAAATAAAGCGAGATAATAAACTAGCCCAATTTTTTTTCAAATAATTCTAAGTTAATTCAAGACTGTGAATGAAAATTCAGCCAACAAAGTATTTTACTAATTGCTCCTAGATAACAATTGATATCGAGTGATTGAGTTTGTTCAGCCAGATCAGGGCCCACTTAAACAGGAAGCTGTGTTTGAATTTAAATGGTAGAATTATATTATGCATCTCCATCTTTAACGGCACTGCTGAAGACACAAGAAAGCCCAGAAATTGCATTCTACTATCAAGATGTGCAGTATCCAGTCTGTCTAATCTTGGCCCTCAAGGAGCAAATGAGATTCTGGCCTTCTTAATAGAAGACATTACAGTGATGAGGCACACATTCTTCAAGTTGATATACCAAGGCTGAGGTAAATATTAACCCACATAGCAAACATGTGATGAAGAGCAAATCTCATTTATGGGCCTGACTCAGTCACATACAAGATGCAGACCCTAAACCAGATGCTAAGTTTACCAATTTGTGGGATTGTGAGCCTCAGTTGTGTAAAACATATGTTGGTATAGATGGAGGCATCTTGGTCTAGTGGTTAGGTCCTCAAGATATTGGCTCATGGTCATGGGTTCAATTCCTGATGTGGCAAGGATATGCTTTTGGAAGTGGATTTATCCACATTTGCCACACTGACCCAGGTGCTATTTGGGTACCAGTAGAAAGCGACTGTCTTGTGATCAGATTATCTGTGTATGCCAAACAGACGACAAGCTATGAATCCATTGACCAAGTATTAGGTGCTTACATAGGGTACTTGGTATATGTAGCTTGTAAATTGTGATATACATGTATAAAGAGCTGGCTATTATTGAAATTGTAATGATGTATAATTGATAATTATGTGTTTTTTTTGTGTGCATTTCTCAGTCATATTGTTACACAGATCACAAACCCACTGGACAATTTAGGCCTTTTCATTAAAATTCCATCTGTGCATTTGCCCTGTGTGGTGTGACTTTGATATTGGACAGTCATTGGAGGTAAACAGACTCATCTTCAAGCATGTTTTTGCCCTTCAGCTGGTGGTCATACCATATCTGGTTTATTATAAGACCACCAAGATCGCAAACGCAATATTAGATGCCATTAGAAAGATCACAGTGATCATCAAGAAGATTGATTTTTAATTCCTACAGATTGTGTAGGTGGTGTAGTGAAGGCGAAGCTGGCTATTTTGAGAAGGACTTGGGGTGTTGTAAACAATCTCTCTACTTGTATGTCTTCTAATGCGAATAGGGAAGAAATGGAAATGAATTTATAAACAGATTACAGTGTGAAGCCATGTTTAGTTGGTTGGAATACGATTAGTATACATCCTACAAAATGCATCTAAATGCAAGTTTGGATATATTAAACGCACTTGAGATAGTCATCCATTAGATCTTTTCAGAAAGCTATATGTTGGTTATGATAATTTTGAAAGATGATCCGTGTAAAAAGCTTAAAAAGGAGAAATCGGCATAGGACTATCTTTCCTTATTGAGCTAAGAATAGTCAGCAAAAAAGCTTGACCCGATGTGATTCAGCTGTATGTTTTTGTGTCAATATTGGATTGGGACCATGCTAGTCAGACAAAATTGTCTTAATTCTTTTTCTTATGATAAACTCCTTTTTAGAGATTTTAGAGTGGATACTCCATGAAGCACCATTCACTCTCTATCAGACTGGACATAGGTTTACAAAACAAGAATAGGGCTTTAGCTTTTTTAACAATAAACTTTACAAGCATTTAACTGGCTGCACTAAGAGGCTTAACTGTTAACTGTTGGACTGTCTGCAGTCACTTTTAAAAGCACAGCCTCAGTTATTAGTGACGGTCTCTTGAAAACATGCAGAACATCGACCTGTATCACATGTACACACATGTGCTGCACACTTCCAATAAAGTCTTTGAAAAATTAGAGAGCTGTCACCAGGGGGCAGATTGGTCGAAATGGTCTAGCTATCCTCTTCTTGCTATTAGATGTCTTGACTTCTTGTGCCACCCTCGTAACATAGACATTAGCGTTGATACGCTACGTTAAGAGGGTGGCATGAAAACTTAAGACGCCTTAGCATGAACAGGATAGCTAAGACTATTTCGTGCAATTGGCCCCAGGAGAACAACTCTTCATGTAGTTTAATGTTTTTTGCCCAGATGCACCCTAGCACATTTGGGAAGTATAGCCTCTATTAGAAAGTTTTTGATCATTAAAAACATTTAAATCATATAGGCCCCTAATTTGAGAAATGATGATGTCATGGTGTCTACTATAATGCTTTGTTATCTTTATCATTGATCAAAATTGAGAAAGTAATAAAAATTTTTGTTATATAACAAGTACATGTATACCAGCATCTTCAGATCTAGTCAGAAGTATAAAACAAAATCAGTCATGATGAAGAGATTATTTTCCACTTGGAAATTCATACCAGCAGATTATTACTCCTTTGATATTTATTCTCTGAACTATGAATATGGGGCACTGAATCAATAAACCTTCAAGATAATGATTGTAGTCCAGAATGGACAGCAAATTAATTCCCTCTGGATGTTATTATATCTCCCTCCTATAATAATGAAAGCACAATAGTGGCCATTATGGATGAGACAAAATAAGGGTTACTAGTCTCCTGATTGTGACCTTGTGCATATCATTTACTAGACGAGGCTAATAATTATTTTTAATCATCCAGTCCTTGCATTTCATTACATTTTAGACTTGATATTGTGCGTCATCATGAGGTGGCTGTATTCTTTTTATACAGTATCTTGCTTTTGTAGCTATTCTAATAGTTAACTAATATTTTCAATGACTAATATTGTTTTTTCAAAAATTGTAAATTCATCTGCGTAGTAATTGTTACATTTACTGTGCTTATTTATGCAATTTGTTATGACAGTATTTTAATCACCAGCGATTAACAGTTTGTCTTTAATCACCAGAGAGCTACTGGAGGTCACTTTGTTTACAAAGCTGACTCCAGAGTACAATTGTTGACAGAAACGACTTCTCTTCACTCTGATTTTCTATTTGTCAGATTTTCTTTCCACCCCATTGCATATTGGAAGAGGATTATGATTTCATTCTTCATAGAGTTTGTTTGTGTGTTTACATGTGAGACAAAGAAGGGAATAAAGCTTTACAAACTGTATAATATACTTATTGTGACAAATTTCTCATTCTAGTCGGTCCTCGCAATTGTAGGACCTTGCTATACTGGGCTGAGGCCATCATGTAAATCCTGTGTGTGAGAAAATATTGGCATGAGTGAAAACTTGATGCCTGAAAATTAGATTTTGTCCATAACTCTAATTTAGATTAGCATGAAATATTTGAGATGACAAACAGCTTGTGTTATGAGCAGTTTTCAAGCTCTATTTTTGCCCCAAAATTCCATAAAAAGTCTAAATAGCAGTCAATAAATCATCAATTTCATTTAAAAGCTCCCAAATGTTTGGGTTTTTTCTGACACAATGAAGAAGAAAAGCATTGTTGCTCTTTTGCAGCACTTACCATGAAGTTCTTTGGTGTAGAACTGTTGATGTGCCTGCTATCTGATATATTTTAGCTTTGCACTTCACTTTGTTCTTTTGCAATGTGACAAAATGTGCACTTACACTGTAGAGTGTACAAGTACAAAGTATGTAATCCAGTCGATGATCTTGTGCATCTGAACAATAAGAGTTGAGGTAAAAGCTTTATATCATATTACTAGGTACATGTAGGTCCTGCCTCAAAGTTCTTCATGCTCAAGAGAGACCCATCACAGCTTTCAGATGGAACACAGACAAATTTATAAAGTACAACCAAACATGCCATGTATATAAATATAATGTAAGCAGCAACCCATACTAAGCTCGAACCTGAGTTGTGTTTCGTAAAGCGGTTTGTATGGTACGCTTGACTCTATGAACGACTGGTGCTCCTTTCTTAATTGCACTCAATTATAACTTTTAATATGTCTTTATGTTGGCACCTGATAGTCGTTCGTAGAGTCGTGCGTACCTGAGACGGGTCCTTACATTTGATTTTCGAGTCTGACTTTTTGATTGATTTTTAGCATTGTACAGTTTCATCTTACCTCGGATATAGACCTACTCGTAGATATNCAGTTTCATCTTACCTGGGATATGCTCCTAGATAATCATATGCTAATTGATATAATGTATGATTGAATCATGGATGACAGAATGATGAGATACACTACAGCTGTTGAATTTTGAAGCTACGGTTTATTACACACCTATAATACGAGCCAAATAATTAAGGATTACAAATTTGAATTAAAGATGAAGAGATAAACCTCTTCCAATCCAAAATGAGGGATATTAGAAAGTTGAATGGTAACTAAAAATTCATCCTTACATCTTATGCACACTTTAGAGTGCTACAAAGACTAATCTATGTCTGGATAAATCGTACGCCTAGGATTGAACCACTGCTACCACGTCCCTGCTTCTGTAGCATTGAATTTTCTTTTATTTAATCACTGGTAATATATTTCATCTTAATTCGGCTCATTTAAATTCAGTCTCTTGCCCATCTCGGTACAGCTCATTTGATCTCCAGTTCAAAGCATTTCATTTGTATCCATTCAGAAGAGAGCTTGGAGTCGCTGCGAAACGAAGCGGGACGGACGCAAGACCGGTAACATGCATCCGCCCTAGGACCGATGGCGGTGCTTAATTCAGATGGAGAATGATTTTCATCCATGGCTCCACACAGAGCAATGGGGTCATCTTCCTGCTAAGAAGATAAACCGATTTACCATCTGTTTTGTCATGGACAATGGACCGGTATAAACACCCTAATATGGAACCTAGTATACCATCTTTGACAATTCAATGGATGGCAATGACAGCCGAGGGGGATACAACCCTGGTTTGATGACATGTAGGCCTTCATTTAACCCTGAACCCTAGCAGTGTACAGTGTACTCCTATCTTTATACTAGAGTAATTAAAATTCCCATCCCGTAGATACAGTGTATCAATATTCACCTCCATGCAATGTATTAATATCCCAATCTTGTGTTAATATTCCCATCTGTTCTCTGAAGATAAACCTCCTGAAATTTTCCTCATAGATATGTGACATAATTCCTCCCATGTGTAGATCTAAGTAAAAATAGTACAGAACTTCTGTATGTACATCAGGCAGCATGCACAATAAAAAAATCTTAAAAGGAAAACAAACAATTAACGTGAAGTTTGGCTTGTAAGGTATAATCGTTTCTCAGTTTTATGTGCTCTGGGCGGTGTTTCACCAAATCGACCTTAAAGTTACGCACGACTTTACGTTCGACTGATATCAGTTCTTGCGCTTAATGCATGTTATAATGTGAACCATTACGCACAAGAAGGGATACCAGTCGAACGTAAAGTCGTGCGTAAAGTCTTTCTTATCTTGATGAAACACTGCCCAGGATACTAATATGAATTCAATATGAATCAACATGAAATGCACTAGCGCGATTCTGCTTAAAAATTGTACATTCTATGATTTTCTGAACTATTACAGCATTTGCAAAGGAATAACAGTTTGTTCTGAGAGATGAAAATTGGAACAATAAGCTACAGTGTAAACTCATTATAATGAGACCCTTTGCTCGATTGAACCAACAAAATTACTGTGCTGTACAAGAACTCATAGGGGGTATTGCTCAAAAGTTGCAATTGATCGCAAGTTGCAGTTGATCAAAATCATTGTTTCATGCACGTCTTGTTAAATGCGCATACCGTGCGCGAATGGAAATGCGCGTTACAATTCGCAAAGTTGCAGTTGATTTGCAGTTGATTTTGAGCAACACCCCCTTAGTATATGAGTTTCCGCTATATTGATGTGCGTTCGTAACCCTAGTTTTGGCTTGTGTTGCTCCATGGTAGTTGATTGATAGTCTGCTAGTACAGACCCTAGGCTTTCGGTGTGAGCATGATGCATAGTATGCAATCTTGCACTTAATGATACACTGCAGAAGGCTGTAGGAAAAACCAATGCCGTGTGTGATGTAGTCCCATAATGCATACCCTGTATCACGCTCTGCGCATGCACACACTGAAAGCCTATGGTATGTGCTTGCAGACTAGACTAGTTGATGGATAGACTTGGCAGTAAATCCCAGGGTCAGACAGAGGTCTGTACTGGAGTCAAGGGAGGGCTAGGCTTGATAGAGCTGTAAATCCTACTCTATTATTCCAAGCTCTCTAACGTTCATATTAGCCGGCGCTGCACTAGCCCGAGTTTCCTCGATCTCGAGCTTTTAGCCCGATCAACCATCTTTGCAATTAATCTCGAGATTGGCAATCTTGGTCTGCACTATAGCGAGTTTGGAATCTCGAGCTTGAAGGACCAAAATCTCTTTCCTCANGTCTGTACTGGAGTCAAGGGAGGGCTAGGCTTGATAGAGCTGTAAATCCTACTCTATTATTCTAAGCTCTCTAACATTCATATTGCTTCACTCCGATTCATACCTTATTTTCTTTTTCATGTGATGCTGTTGTTTAGTTCGAGAATGAATTATTCCTGATACAGCCCGGTACAACATACTGCTGCTTTCTGTTACTTTCACTGTGTTTGACAGCCAATAGACCAGTCATTGCTTGTAAGGGGTTATTTTATGGTCAGAAAAAAAACTTTGTTTATTGTAAATTATCTACATGTAGTTGTATGAAACAGATTTTTGAAAGGTATTCTTCCCTTATACACACATGCTTGTCTAGATGTACACTGTATTGGAAAGGTTGGGTGGTCGGGTGTCAGCTCTAAAAGTTTCATGGGAACATTAAAAACAAATTGTTTCTTTGAGTTAGAAATGAGCTGAAATCGCTTCAGTTAATTGCACGCAATCTTCCTACACACTGTCTAGATTTGAATTACCCCCCCCCCCCAAAAAAAAAAATGTTTGGATGTAATCGTCAGACCAGGGAGAAAAACTCTCAACTCCCAGGTCAGACCAGCCCTCCCGGAAATGACCCGACCTGAGCTTTGTTGTTGTTTTTTACTCAAATTTTAAAATCCCAGCAAAATTATGAATGGAAAATTAGAATGCAACCTGAAAATTCATTTCTGAAGATCTTTCGATTTTCATTCCCTTCAAAGTTTTATTTTTCCTCACGAATTGTGTGAATTGTGCTTGTGAAGTAAAGAAATTATAATGAAAAAAAAAACTTTGTTTGCGACTGACAGTATTTTTTTGCCTTAGCATGGCAAGTCAGTGATAATGGTACTTACTGCAGCCAATCACTTTTGAGAGATCATGAACTCTGAATCTTCTTTATTACCCTAATTGATTTCATGTGTGAAGGGTAGGAAGGGGATGGTATTGAGTGGGGATGGGTGTGGGAGCAATCAGACATACCTCGTTTTCATACGTACACTATACTGAAAATGTATTGTTCAGATATGAATCGGCTTTAAACCAGCAAGCTCTAGGCGAAATTTTCATTTGTGAATTCTAGTTTATACAATGTTTGTTTAGATTGCAACATTGTATTGTACACTTCTCGATGAGTCTAAGATGTGATTTTGTTATGAGAGATCATGCATGTGAAAAGGGGGAGTGTTGAATTTGAAGATTGCTTTTTCGAGTAGAATAGAAGGTCTCTCTATGATTGGTGTGTTATCAATGGCCAGAGATTTCAGAAATTACATTTAATAAAATTATCGCAGACCTGGGGGATTTGAATCCCAGTGAGCCCTCCCCCAAAATAAAAAATGAGCAATGAAAAGTGAATGACTGAGTACCTCCCTTTAACCTTCCGAAGCCAGTGCTATAGACTCTTGCATGACATTAGAACTAGTGTTCTTGTCGCTATGTCAGGATGCATTCGTACTCATGCTATAAAAAATGAATCAGTTGAATGTAAATAGATGGGTTTTGAAATGAGATGTCTATTGCTGCAGAGGTAGGTTGTCCAAAACAATAATCATATTGAACTTCATGTGTGTAGAAAAAAAAAAATCAAGTGGGCTTTGATGACAACATAATGGTATTTCTAAATGTCATTGCTTCCACTCATATTCCAATCTCCCTCATCCAAATAACATTGATATTGACAAAAATATTGGCAATGTGACCCATGCTATCTGTGACCTTTGACATGTTAGAACATTGGAAGCTAGTTTGTTGAGACTCCAGGGAGGATTGTTTTACATGTATTAATGACAATATCCTTGTTTGGAAAGAGAAAGAAAGGTAGTATTCAATTTGAGATTCGAATGTGATCTGAATATGGTAACATAAAATATACAATACAAGTGGAGTCAGAAAAATGATAAAGCGTTTATTTTTTTTTGGTAAAGGCAATATTTTCCTAAGACCAGACAAAATAAGGGAGGGTTACATCTAAATGAGAAAATGTGAAATTTCCCGAAAGGATTTCAATCCTAAATATTTTTGCTGACAAAATTATCCTTCTTCTATCATTGTGATTTTTTCACTCGATGGTTACAGAGAACCTCAAATGAGAGGGTCATCATACTTTGCTATATTCAAGTTTATCTTATATGCCGTAAATAATTATCAAAGTTTAGCGTTTAGAGCTTATCCATTGGAATTCTAAACATAACCCCGTACTATATCACTTTACTAAAACAGGAAGTGTGAATCCATCCAGGATTGCCCCGAATTAGCGAACGCGATGTCTCCTATTGTCTTTATTACTAATCAGGCGTGTTCATAGGATTTCCAAGAGGCTTTATCCCTTCCCCAATTTAGCTTCTGTCAAAGTCTATTTCAGTGACTGGGTGTCATCACTTATTGATAATGACCCCATGCGAAGAATGGATAATAACATACAGAATATCATGCTGGGGCACCTTGGAGATGAAGTTGCTAGGAGATGATGTCGTGTGATTAAATTTTTTTATTGAATTGCGATCGCAATTAATTTTTACAAGTTGATTGGGGGATGTTAATCATATGATGTGTCATCACTTTACCATCCCCTCAATGTAAAATTCACAGGTTTCATGAAATCTAGTAATCGAATGAAAACCCCAGTCGTTGTATTATCTTTTTTTATTGCGATAACAATTAAGTAGACACTTGCGATTCCATGATTCAATCAACTTTTAATTGAAAAAAAAATGTTTGATTCATAGATGAGAAATGTTATTAAATTTTCTTCCAGCCACTGCATTAGACTTATTGATACTAGTCTGATAGATAAAGTTACATTTGATATCAGTGTTTACATGAGCAAAGAAAGATGGAATTGTTAATCAACAGTTGAATTTTCAAACTCACATTTCTCAGTCTTGATATATGGATTAATAAAGCAAATAGCGTGTGGATCTGAAAATCCAGAATTCACATATAATTTCCAATGAAAGTTAGATTACACATGATTTCTAATGAAATTTAGATTATATTTATATCAGCTTATATCAGGTGGTATCCAGCGACCTGCTGTTTTCTTAGAGGTACACATGACTCTAAAAGTGACTGGTGACCCTCTCTCAGGCACCAACACAGAGAAGCGTGCTTTCATGGAGTGCAATAAAGAATCACCAGTCGTTCTTGGAGTCATGTGAAACATACCATATAATCAACTCTATGAAAGACACCGCTGGTCTCCTCTGCACAATGATTTGGAAAGGCCTAAAACTTCAGGTTCAAAACATGATGAATTTGAAACCAGAAATTGTATCATGTGAGGATGGAGAGATATGTGTAACTTCAGAAGAGTTCTGTTTTGATGTTGAGTTTTGCAGGTAAATTACCTGTGACAGATGCTGGTATGAGAATGAAACCAAGAGTCTCCAAGACTTCCTGACACTCTCCTCACCATTGGAAGAAACCGGGATGAAAGCATCATAGTAGTGTCTCACTTTGAACTTTTGTCATGTTATCCCGTATAAATTTTGTAAATTGGTAGCAGATTAAAACAAGTCATATCTCAGGCCCCTTTAGGTACCCCTGTCTCCTTTTCGTGATTTCTCGATCATCTTCTTAAATATCAGTGCATTTCTGATTTTTTTCTAAGATTTTTATTTGCTCCATGTTCATTTTTGGCCATTTCTTGATTCTACTCTGTAATGCGCCCAAATAGTGGGGTTTTCTACTTGTTTCAAAGTAATACAAGAGAGACCACCCGTGTGATGCATTGAAATTTTATCATTTTTTGTTGTGTTAGTGAGAGAAAACTAGCCTTCCAAACATTGACCAAACAAATTGGAGTGTACGTTTTCTATTCAGACTTTCCTCTCCAGAGTCGTGAGCTTATTTTCCTTTCTCATACTCAACTAGCAAGGTTGCATGAAAAACTGAGCACCTTGAATGGATAGTGAGAAAATAAATGTCTTTTGCTACTCTGATCTCTTGAGGCGGTTGTTAATCCAGGTGCTTTGGTGTTAAATATCACAGTCAGAATTGGAGTAGGGATGGTGGATCTAGTGGAATAGGTTTTGAAGAAGACCAACAGTTATATGCAAATGAGCTTGACACAGAGAAAATTACATGACATGGTTGAAGGCTTTAATACACTGGAATAATAATAATGAACAGCTTTTATATAGTGCTTATCAACTCTTTATGAAGAATTCTCTAAGCGCTCTATAATTGCAGCATTATTACCCTGGCTTTAGCCCGGCAGCCACTTCATTAGCGCACTTGGCGTTTCAAGGATTAAATATTCCTACCAGGTACCCATTCACCTCACCTGGGTTGAGTGCAGCACAATGTGGATGAATTTCTTGCTGAAGGAAATTAACGCTCTGGGTGGGACTCAAACCTACGACCCTCTGGTTGAAAGGCGAGAGTCATGACCACTACACCACGGTGCCTCCGTAGTGGTTAGTGTAAATCATCAAATTATTTGCTAATGAACACAATCTCCACCAGCAGCTGAGTAGCTTTGCGATCAATATTCAACTTGTCAATCATAGAAATTAGATGTCATTTCATTTCAAGATATTATTGCTGTATGCTGATGTGATGATTGGTTTATCATTCTGTTTACATCCTGTGCCACTCATTGTAATCTCCAAACACCCAGATAATCAGATGCGCATTGCATGACATGTAAAGAGGATGATGAGGGAAAGCACCTGGGGCCAATTGCACAAAATGGTCTCAGCTATCCTCTTCTTGTTAATACGTGTGAAATTTTTGTGGCATCCTCTGAACATAGACGTAGCCATATTTGTGTCTGTGTTAGGAGGGTGGCACAAGCATATTGAGACATTTTAGCAAGAAGAGGATAGCTAAGAACATTTCGTCCAATTGGCCACTAGGCACCAGAAAATTCTTCCATTTGTAACATGAAGCAATAGGGATCTTTACGCTTTCAAGTTTGCAATGTTTTGGTCGGGATGTGGATGGAAATGAAATGGACTTATGAGCAAATTATTTTTGTGTCTATTCTGTGATATATGATTCTTAAAAGACACTCCATCTTGTGTCTTTGAGAGCTAAGAAAACTATCAGGACATTGATGTAAAACAGCGGATTGCTGATCTTTTGTACCTGTATCAATATATTCAATTAATAATAAGAAATCAAAATGGGGAAAGAAATATAATCGTACTGCGAGACTTTGGAAAGGGGGAAGGAGAGATAAGGGGGAGGGGCAGATACTGGATAGATTGGCACTAGGAGAAGCAGAAATATGCATCACAAATTTGTTAGCCTTAAAACAGTGGAATACATTCCCATGAAGTGAAATCCAATGTGATTCATACCAGTGTAATAGAGTACCAAAATCAAGTCCATTTGTTCATGGCCCATGGGCAAGATCGGATCAGAGCCTTGTAAATGCCTGACTTGCCTTAATCCTTTGATAGGATAATACGCTGGTCATTGCCCCCTTTTACGGTTGTCCAAGCATCTTTTTCATGCTCGCCCTTGTCATGTCCCTTTATAGTGAAATTACATCTCCTGGTAATGTATACCATGGGGCATTTAGATGACAACCATTATTTTATCATTTTGCTTTTCAAACTAAACTACAGTACAATGAATTGGTCAGAGCAATATATAGGCCCACATGTATCTTTATTTTGTGTACACGTATTTTGCCTTAATTGTTCCATAGATATGCTTATTGTATCTCTATGAATCTTCTTCGCTTGATTATGAATATACGGAGACAGGTGTAGAATAAGTCAAGCACATCTGTTTTTCTTTTTGTAGTTTAAATTGTATTAATATTTACATGTAGTTTGGGATTCCCTTCATGCCTATCAGCTTGCATTAGTATTGCAATCATTTATAGTGCATTAGGTATGTTAGCATTTTTTGTAGAAATTTAGGTAAACTTGAAATATGGCATTTTTTATTTTTCAATTGTTGTGTTTTACCTTTTCCACGCGTATACTACGTAGATGGGTCTCACCATGGAAGTATGATTTAAAACTATTGTATTCTTTGTATAACATTGATGTGCACCTGCCAGATGATATGATCTGATTGTAAAGACATATTCATGTGTTGCAGAGTAATCAATATTCCTTGTCCCTGTTCTATTGTTATAGTCTCTCTCTGTCATTATCTCCCTCTTTATTTGTCTCTGTTTCTGATAATAATTGCGCTCGTCTCTCTATATGACAAATATTATACAGTAGGATGTAAATATTCCTCATTCTTAACTTGAGAAGAAGTGTAATCTACTTTTTATAATGTTTTGTAGATTCTTGGAAGGCAATCTAGTCATGTTTGTACATAGCAATGTACAATGTAAAATAAAACTCAAAATCTAGTTTTAGGGCATTCAGAAAGCTTATGGGTAAATAGAGATTACACAATACTTAGTAAAGTGATAGATAAGTGCATGTATGTAAATGCACTGATAGCTAAGTTCATTTTGGTCATACAGAGGTCAGTGACCTTTCCTGTTTTGAAAATGATAAAGCTCCCATCAAGTTGTGATATTTCATGATGCCAATGTCTTATTGCTAAATACAGAATGTGTGTTGCCCTACATCTGCACAATGATATTATTTCCTCCAGGTCAGCTTTGCCAGACTATACCACAAAATATTGTAAGATAGTGGAGGATTCAATCTTTTGGGCATGGCAAGTAAATTTGTTGTGGGTCTCCCCCCAATCTGGCCGTGAGCTGTTTTCATTTAGATTGAGCCTTGCCCGAGCCTAATAAGATTAGATTGAATGTTAGATGGATTGAGGGAGGCAAGCAACAATGTCATGGAGATTGAGGTAATGAAGAAGAGTCTTAGTGATGGTTTCAGAGGCAGGAGATGGAGTGCTTCCTTATGGTGATGGGATGTGATACGAAGGGATAGTGGGAGGAGCAAGAAGGGACTGGGTGGAGAAATCTGGCAAGAAAGAGTTTGAGGGAGAATGAGAGGGTGAGGGAGTGATGGACAGATAGGTAGAGAGATGAATGAGAAAAGCCAAAAGGAGAGTTGGTGACGGACAGAAATTTATTATTTATTTAGTGATCAATATTTTTGCAGGATGCCCTCAAAACAAGATGTTAGGTATCACAAGGGGTCTTGCATAATAAAATACATGAACATATACAATAACAAAACTTGGCAATCAAAATAATATCAATAAAAAATGAAGGAACGTTGATAAATGCCCTGTGAGATAATGGATCAGGTAATAGAGACAGATCACTATTTTGCATTTATGATTGCATACATCTATTATGAAGTCTTGGTATAAAGAAAGAAGCAGATGGATAGATAGATGGATAGAAATGTAAAAACACACAGCAATGCACATTTGTGAAAGATAAAGATTTCAATATCAAACAGACACGTACAGGGAAAATGAACAAGGTGATAGAATTCCAATGAGCAGTGTATGCAACGATCCTATCAGACTCTGCTCAGTATATACAGCAGAGCCCAAACTGATTGAAGCCTCTATTATTACTATTGATATTATCGACTTGAGTGGGGTTGGCAAACTGCATTTGTCAATGTACGTCATCGCCTCCGGACCCTCTGCAGGAACGTACGTTAAAGGGATGAAATCAACCCGGTGAATGTAGTAGTAGGATGGTGATCGTTATTTTCATTAGCCATCCCAACCAAACATGAGTGTTTGCAATTCAACGTATGAAGCTCGGCCCAATTCTCATTGCATTTTTTATTGCATTTTCCACTAGTATGCATTTATGAGCTGAATGTTGTTGCTTGCGCCAGGAATGGTTTAATTCTGCTCAAATAATCAAGCCAGAGAAGACCAATGTTTTTGTCAATGCAATTTAGAATTACTACCATTCCTTCATTTTACGAAGGCAGAAGCGTCAACTTGAGGTTAAAATTAGAATATGAATAATGTAGCATCTGAACAAAATATATGCGTGTGATAGAGAGCACGTGGTAACAATATCTACACTCTCAGCCTTTCAGTTGTAGCAAAGTCTTGAAATTATTTAAAAATACACCTGCATATTTAGAAAGGCTCACATATCTTTGAAGGTGAAGTAGATTGTGTTTTGATGTTTTTAATCGAGATCATTGTGTTTATAAATGCATGCAGGTATGCTCCAACTGGCTGGACAAAACAATTAGGTTGATTAAAAATTAATAAGCCCTCTTCAACACATTACATTGAAATGCACGTACACCCCCTGTATACAGTGTTGTACATGGTGTATTTAATGATCATTTCATCATAAAAAACCTATAGCCACGAAATTGCTTATATTTACTCAAATTATAATGCAGTTTTACATCTTTTCTGTCCTTTGTAATTCATTAAATTCTCAGAGGATAACTGAACAACATATATGTCGACAGAAATGAAACTTTCCAGCTGCCCTTTGGTATTAAAATTATTGATATGCCCTATCTCGCACTATTTACATGTAACTGTCTATGTCCATAAGTTCTGTTTCAAACTTTTCATAATATTTATTCTCAATTTTTCATGCTATTGTTGGTTCTTATAGCTGATTCAAAGGCAAGCAAACATGGATCATACGCACATGTTTTGTGTGAAGTAGGACACGGGTTCTTGCTGACTTTAATTCAACTTGTAATCCCACTTGATTGATGGGTTTGTGTAGATTGGAAATTTGATTTCTGGAGAAAAGTTCTTTAAAATAGTTTGGTCTGGATTAAATGAAGCCTACAAAGTATATCAAATAAAGCATGTATACACACAACTGCAGTGGTTAGGTCAATTCTCCCAAATTTTTATTTCTTGAAATTGACTTTAGGAATAGAAGAAATCCTTCCACTGATATCTGTTCAACAGTAGAATAAATGTTTTATGAAGTAAAATAAAAAGGAATACAAAAATAGTGGTGTTAGCTCGAGGTCTCTCTTTTCATTGTCTTCCCAAATGGCCAACTATTGCATCACATAATAACAAATCTTATGGGCATACATGTTTCATCAATCATACACTGTATCGTATATTCTCCTGAAGCATCATTTAGAAGCGATTCTGTATAAATGATTCACCCCAAGGAGGGAAGGGGGATGTTGTGAGTATTCCATGACTCGGCGTGAGGGGAAGGGTGTGTGTGGAGGGGGGGGGGGGCAGGTGTAGGAGCCTTGGTAGAAGTGAACATCATCATACATGATAGGGATTACTAATAGCGTAATGTCATTAGTGACCAGCTGTTACATAACCAGTTAATGAGTCGACAAACACTTAATGCTAATTGTGTGAATTGTGTGAATGTGTGTATTGCATGACCACAGATAATTGTCAGTGATTTGTGTGAGCAATTTTGGATAAAGAAGTGAATGCAGATGATTTAAATGGGAGTGAGATACAATATATTGCAATATGAGTTGGTATTTTTTCCAGTTCTAATGAAATTAAAATTGGTCACTTAACATGGTAATTAAGTTGCTTAGTAGTATATTGAGCATGTGTAATGACGGTGATTGTGTAATGCATTGTTGGCCTCTTCAAGGAATCGTGATTCACGTCTAGACCACATTCATATCTGGGGAGCCTACGGTCTGTTCTAATGTACACAGTAATGCAGTGTAAACATTGAAATTCATTGTCAAGCAATGCACATTATTATCTCTTCAAACACCCCTCTGGAGCACTTCTTTTCAGACCCTTGGCTGTAGAATAGCATCAAAGAGGTGTCAGAGTCAATATTCATACCATCCAAAAATACATGAGTGCTTTTTTAGTGATCTTAAAGTACATTGCCATTGGAATGTTCAAAGGTTAGGCCATAAATGACCACTTCATTTATCTTGATAAATTCTGTGAAATCCAAAAGGGTACTTGGTTTTAGGAAGGGATTTATAATAGGTGTGTAATAGAGTCTGGCGTTCAATTTTGTGCGGGAGACAATAAACTGTAAAAGAAAAGTGTTCTAAAGTGACTAGACTTGATAAATTTTCATTACTAAATTGTATACACTCTATCCTCCCAAAGCCCTACTTTAGAATATGGCATCTTCTTTGCATGTTGATGATTTATGAGGGAAATTAAACTTGACACAGTGAAGTGCTTTTTTGTTCATCATACTGCAGTCTCACCTCAAAACTGAATCTCATGTTCAGATGAAACGCAGGTTAGAAAAGAGCATAACTGACTGACTGTTAAGACGTGTTTTTCAACCAAACTGTGTAGGAATTTTATTGATGCGTAGTTATTTTACGATACATTGTATCATTAGTTTATGTTTAGAACCATTTTTGCATCGTATACAATGTTTCTATACCATTTTGCACTTTTTTACCGTTTGAACATGCTGTAAGTATCCACAAAGAGTTTCAGTGTGCAATTGTTGTAGGTCTACAAATTGCTATGGTCTACTGTTGTCTGACTTGTCTGTGTGACTGCAGAATTACCCACCAGGTTTTTGTGTTTTTGGCACGATTCTTTTTTATTAACAGACTGGAATCACCAGGGTTTGTTTTTAAGTACCGCAAGTAACCATTGTTGGTTGCCATGTCTTCATTAATTATTTGTCATCTTCCCAGGGGTTCACATATCTTCATAAATTTTCTGGAGACTGTGAGCAAGCGATGCACCTTTAGCAGAGGTATTTTGAATCTTGTCTGTACTTCTTGTACAATATTGTTTTTCAAGATATCCATAACATTAGACTGCAGACCTGCCATTTAGTAGGTTTTTTCAATTTTAACTATACTTTTAATGGACGAATAGGTTTCCTAATTCCTCAAGATAGTGTTGGTAGTTTACATATGGTGAGAATAGGACTGTTACCCTGAAAATAGAATATTTATGGTTAAATAGTAGGATCTTCAGATATGTGTGGTTTGTTTCTCTGAAACTGTAAATTCATATTTTAGACCAATTAAAGCACACTTGATATAATTTGATATATTTTGATATATATGAGTCCTTAAAATTAAAAGGAACTCTAGATAGAAATTCCTTTCACATACATTTATATTAAAAAAATATATTCATTTATTCATGATCGATTCATTCACGATGATATAATTATATCATTTGTTGTTATCAATCTTCATTACAGCTATCTCTCGAGGAGTACGAGGAGTACGTAAGAGCCAATGCTCCAAGAATACAAAGCACACTTGACCTTGGTGTGTGATAAGAATTCTGTATGATATGGGTCAAGATGCATGTTCACCTGCTACCTGTGTTTTCAAAATTAGATATGACACTTTGTTTGTATCCTTGCAGTCAGCTCATGAATATAAACAGATATCCAATTTAGTGATTTCTACATTTTGTAATGGAATACAATTCAGGTTGAAATTTTAAACAATAGAAAACTTCTAAAACATTGCCAACTTAGGACGTCACAAGTGATAATGATATTTGCAATTATACTCTGTTATTTCAAAATTTGAAATCATACCTCAATTTGATTATTCTCTTCTCAATAAAAAGCAAAGTTTAGACAAAAGGAGAATTTAGGAATAGTTTGATTTTACACCTTTCCTTTAATTACCTCTAGGAAATCATCAAATAATTTCACCTTTCAGGAGCAATCAATGTTAATATGTAATGATTTTGAGAATCATGAGGATCCTGATGTTAGAAATCAGAAGCAATCAGCTGTTAAAAAGAGCAATGCTACAAACATGCGTTCTCCTTCCTGCAATTTATCAGAGTAACTTATCCTGACAGCTTCATTATGTATGCTCTTCAAATAGCCAGCGATTGTTTATGGTAGGAATTGTCTATTTATCGTTGATTCGGACCGTGGGCATAGTGTATTCACACACTTCCTTCCAATAATTTCCCTTTCTGACCAATACTTCATGTGAAGACATTGTGGAAGATGTGATAACATACAGGTGTTGTCCCCACAAACATATAGGAATTGCTTGTTTTGCATAGTAGTATTTAAATGAATTCATGTTGTACAATTTATATAAATGTTTAAATTTTCCATTTTTTTTATAGAAAACAAAAATTCAAACAGATATCATCCAATGAAATGTGGCTTAAAGCATAATATATTTTTAATACATAATATTTCTTGATGATCTAGACAATGGTGTTAGTATTGTTGTAATACCATGAGGTTGTGGGAGGGGTTTATATAAAAAAACATCCTGCTATTTATCAATTAGGTTTCCCATGAAGGGATATTCATATTCTATTCTTGTATGATCCAAAAATGCATCCTTTTAAAAACAACAATTATATTGACATACCTCAGTTATGCACCTCATCTCGGTGAAAAAGAAATGATATAGTCAGATGGAAAGAAGGAAGAGAAGCAAAGAGATAAAAAAATGATGAGATTTTCAAAGAGAATGTTGTGAAATATTTCATCACTCTTTATCAACAAGTCCACATCTTGTATGTTCTGTGACAAGAACATAAGTTGATATGAGAATGATAAATGGGGAAGGAAGGATGCAATATCTGTTCCAGCTTGTTTATATAACTGTTCTCAAAAGGATTTGAATTTCTTTGATTTTTTAATCTCTTATTTGTTAGTTCACAAGATTACATTCAGACAAAGTAAGACGATTACTATTGGGAATTTTACGTAGGAGATATACATGTAGAATCGACTTAAGGGTTGTTGTTCAAAAGTTGCGATTGATAGCAAATCGGCTACAAATTAGTTGCAAATCGTAACACGCATTTTCATTCACGCATGATATGCTCTTTGAGCAAGAGACGCATGAAACGGTGAATTTGATAAGCATGTTCCGATCAACTGCAATTTGCGATCACCTTTTGAACAACATCTCCTTAGAGTAATAAAAGTGCTGCTTTCTGGTAGCCTTCAGTAGGATGATGTTGTTCATTCATGTGAATGACGGGGTGCAGATACTTTTGAATGAAAGAAAGAAAGAAAATGCACCATTCCATGACTAAATTTATTTTTTTATAATTTTTTTTCAATTAGTTTTGTTAATGCAAGTTGTAAATCTGTCTTTATTTGTAAACATATACTTCTCAGAACTTGAGCTCTTGTCTGCATTTTCTTCTTAATAAGACCGAGCAGTGAATAATTGCAATGTTTCTTGTTGACACAAAACTTGAAGGAGGCAATAGAATGTTAATGGGAGGGGTTTTGTCATGTTCTATTCCTAACATAGTATGGTAAGAAAAGAGGGAAGTTTGGTTAATTGGCAGCGTGCCTCACAATAGAGTGGTTCCTCCTCCTGTATGACCCACTTCCTATGCAAACATCAACATTTCCTTGCCATTCTCCTGTCACAGAATAAAAGAAAAGTTTAGGCCTACACGTTAAAGAAATTTGCCAAAAATTTTACCCAAAATTTTGAAAGATACCAAGGTTGTGTTTCATGAAGCTGTGTCAATCTTCGCACGACTGTACGAATGACTGGGTATCCTTTCTTCCTTGTGTGATTCAGTGCCAAGAGTTGTCATTGGGTGCAAGAAAGGATTACCAGTCGTTCGTACCGTCGTGCATTTATCAACTTAACCCAAGTATATGTATCTCCTCTAGGAGTGCCAGAAACGTATATTAAAATCAATCCCTCTCTCATTGAACATTTCTTACGAACCCCTTCCAAAGTGAACATTTCTTACAAACCCCTTCCAAAGTCAACATTTTCTTGTCATTCTCCTGTCATAGAATTGAATTTACATCTTGAAAGTTGAATTGCCCTATATTTCTATAGGATACCTGTTACCTTCTCTATGGATTTATTCATATAAGAGTGCCAGAAATGTACATAAATATCAGCCCCTCACATCTTGTAATGACCGCCTCCCCTATGAACATCCTCATTTCCTTGTCATTTCCTGTCATAGAATTGAAGGAACAGTTTTTACTTAAAAGTAAAATTGCCTTATATTTCTAAGGATACCACAGACCCTCTCTCTTTTGTTTTATGTATTCAGTCATATACAGTAGGAGTGTTGGAAAATGGACATAGTATCGGCCCTTTTCCAACATTTTACAATAAACCCATCCAACATCAGGTACCATCATTCTGTTTGAGAATTATTATAACATTTACCTGAGATGTGGGGGTTTTTACTTTTAGGAATAAAACTTTCATTAGCCTTGTTTCCAATAGAAAATTTGAAGACAATTCTCTCCTCCAATAAATGATTGCTTGTAATACCGTCTCATGATTGGATGATTTAACATTTGACTTGATCCGCTCAACATCACAATTTTCCCTCCCTTTCTCTGTTCTTAGTATTTCTTCACTTGATAACCAACCATACAGTACAGTTTGATGCCACCCCAAGAGACATAGCCCCACCCCACCCCCAATCATGTGTGGGAATTGAAGGTTCATTTGATTCATATGCAAACTGTTTTTTGTTTGACATAAAAAAAGAAAACGTATTAGCATTTTGCATTAACTTTCAATGGATCATTTGAAATGATGATTTGATATTACTATCAGCATTTTATATTCACTTTCAATGGATCATTTGAAGCTATAATATTAAACCTCTCCATAAGTTCAAGGAAGCGGGCTACAAAGAGCCTTGCCTGTGACCTCAATTTAGCAGTTGAGTGCAAAATCATCAGCTTTTATTTGTGTTGTATCCCTTGTGCATATTTTCACCAATATCCCCATAAATTATTCGCTGCATATGTAGAGTACATGTATCTCATTCCGCTGTTGTATGTAAAATATAATTCTTAGTGAATTAAGTTCCTTTCCATAGATTCTACTAAATGTTTTCAGAGTTACACAAAGATAAAAGAAAAAGAAGAATCCAGGAGGGGACAACTAGGCCATGTTTCTCCTTGATTCCACGATTTCCTTTTGTTCTTTGATCATTCAGATTTCTATTCAGTTGAGAATCAGAAGGGTGTTAGCTCTGTTATCTTTTTTTTTTTTGGGGGGGGGGGGTGGGGGCAAGTCCAGAACATTTCAGATCGACCAATTTGTAATCACATTTTGATCATTTTTGATCATAAATAGGAGATAGAGATACGATATTGGGGGGAGTGGCTTGATAAATTATTAGAGACCCTTCAACTTAGAATGGGAGATTTTTTACTTTCATCCTAAGTACACTACAGAGAATCACATTTGTCTTATTATCCGAAGATGAATAGAAGTAGATTACTTAACTTCTTATCTCTTATTGCCAGCTCAACTAACTTTTATTTAGGATTATTTGTAATCTCCCAAAGCATTAGTCACAACCTACTTCTCAGAAGCAAATACATTAAAAGATAAAATTGTTGTCTGGGTCTCCTATCGAAATTCAGTGCTTAATTAAAAAGCAGATTATCTAATTAATCTCATTTAACTGTGGTTAAACACAGTCTATCGAGCTTATGTTATCAGAGAGATAGATCTTTAAATGCTTTTGAAAGATTTTATAGTTGAATGTCATTATATAAATGCTGTTCATCAGCGTTATAATGATGTCGCTTCGGACAATAGACTTTGAATAAAAAAAAGAAATTCAATTTTGAATCTTATGTCTGTAGTAGCTTTTAAGCTGTACATTATCAGCAGATCTTTCTGTAGACAACAGGCCTATATTCCTTTGTTCAATGTCTAGCATTATTATGTCAATAACTATTATGTTTCTGCAGCATAGATTGCTTCATCGAAAACATAATGCATCAATTATTGTTATTATTATTATTAAACAGAGCTTTGAATTTTAAAAATAGAAATGAACTTGTGCAATGGACTTCTTGAATATCAGAAGCATCAATTGCATACATGATCATTACTTGCTAAATAACAGATCAAAAGTAGGAGATGACAATGGAGTGATGTTTAAAAAGATAGCTGGTTAGGTTAAAAGGAATAACTTTAATATGAAGCTCATACTGTAGTGGCAATTTGTATGCATTATTGATTATATGATTTCATTCATTGACTATAATGGTCTGTTGATGTTTAGAATGAATCATTTTCTTTGAAAGGAAGGGATAAATCTACAAATGGTTGAATTAATTTTGATTTCAATTAGATTCATGAGCGATGTATCCTATCATATAATGTGATATTATTCAGAATGGCTTCAAAATCAGCAGTGTTACAATTGAATCGTTCATTTTGAACTTTACCTTGGGGAAAGGTTGGGCGTCCTATTATTCAAATTAACCGCAAGTTTTTTGAGAGTTAGTTTTACAACCATGGTTCAATGATGAAAGTTGAAAGGAAATGTGACTATCAAATGGCTTTTGACTAATATGAAGCAAAACAAATAGGATATTTTGTCTGGAGGCTATTGGTTAATAACTTTGTCAATGGGATGTTAGGAGTAAAGGTTTGGGGAGAGTGGAGCAAGTGAGGGAGGGAAGGAAAGGGGAGGAAGGATGAAGAGTGGGGGGGGGGGGGGAGGAGGGTTATACGAGATTGTGAATATGTAGGGTAGAGATATGGGCATTAATTTGGATATTTATATCAGAGACGCAGAGGAAACTTCTTAGGAAATTACGATGACCAATGGGCCAATCGAGGTCACAAAAGCCAAACAAAAAGGATATCATGTCTGGAGGTTGCAGCCACTAAAGATTCATTCAGTGGGATGTTGAATGAGTGTTTCCATGAAACAATGGAAGGAATCTGTGTTGTCAAAATTAAAACAAACAAGCAAAACATAAATTTGAAAATATTACAAAGGATTTATGCATTTTGCCAGAATCTAATGTTAACATGCTACAGTTTTTTTTTTGTCAAGTTCTGTCTGATTTGAGAGTGTTGTGACTTATCACACAATACACGTCACAGCATTGTGTTACATGTGATTGTGGTTACAAGATGGAGGGTCTTCCACGTTCAAGTTGGCAACTTCATAATGTAGTGAGGTCAAAGGTCGAACCATGAGTGAGGTTCGGAATGTCCTGATGTGACAGGTATGAGGCATTGTTGGGTAGAGAATAGGGATGAAGAGAATGAGCATGGGAAAGCCTTCTTTAAGCATCTCCCAGAATGCTGGAGGAATGTAAATTCTTGTTTTTACAAGAGAATCATCTCCATTTTTACATTTAAAAACATTCTTCTACATTATATTATAGTGTAAAGGAAAGTTTCTAATTGTAAGAAAAATGTAATGTTTTGCTTCCTCTTTTGTTCACAAACCATGTAAGGGTGGCACCACAGATGCAAAGCATTTTCTTGTAGAAATTGGTGTTCATGCTATATATGCATCTACTATGCGATCTGTGAACTTTGTGAAGAATCTAGGATGATATTTATGGCAGGATGAAATTATTATGCTGGGTTCAGGCATGCATTATGCATCTAAGCAATAAAACTAATTTATGAGCAGGATAATTGTGTAGTGTTTTTATGAATATTATTTACTGGTATGAATCAATTTGAGATGCATTATTAAGTAGTACCTTGGAGAAAGACCGAACAGTTTCTGCGTCAACTTTATGAGCCATGTTTGGACTGTTAATATTCTGGTATAAAGAGAATACAGTCAAACCTGTCTTGCCAGCAACCTGTGTATAATGACCCTCTGTTTACAGTGGCCACCTAAATTTGTTCCCTCTAGATGAAATTTTGTGTAATAGAACCTGTCTATAAAGCTCACCTGTCTATGTTGTACAGTGACCATTTTCCTTTGGTTTCCATTGGATGGCCACTATAGACAGATTTGACTGTAAATTTGAGTGAAATGAAATTAATTTATGTTTCTCTCTGTATACAGTTGGAAGATTTCTTGAACCACACTTGCTTGCAAGACAGTTTTTTTTCATTTACTACAGGATTCCTGACCATTTGCAGACACATAGGCCTACATATAGTATGGGAAACAGATGTACACGAACCATTATCTAAAAATAACTCACCAACAAAGTATGGAAAAAGTTAAATGAAAAATAATCCCACTTCTTTCACATCATGAGATCCGTAGACAAAAGAACGAACGGGGAAAAGCCTGGGAAGTTGAGAGATTGAAAAGTGAAATAGAAAGGAAAGTTAAGAAATGGGAAATTGCCATCCAGCTGGGTATATTGGAAATCACTCAGCGTGCATTATGTTTAATGGAAGGCAGTAGACCTCAAGCTTCTTGGAGGCATAATGTTTAATCATTTAGGCAGAAATACAAATTTGAACATTGACCAAGAGAGAATGAGAGGGTGAAATGAAGTATATGTATGGAAGTCTAAAAGAAGTTGATGGAAAAATACTGAACTTTCAGAGACGTTTTTGCATATCCATTGGCTATATGCAAAGTCAATTTAGTACTTAAAATATTCTGAAGTATATTTCAATATGCTTTACAGTTTTGAAAGGGATCTTTGTAAAAACATTTCACAAAATAAGTTGGGGATTACTTTCTAGTTGTGCCACTTCAGAATGGTTAAACTTTTCAGGATGTACAATGAGCGAGAGACATCAATAACTGAAATTATTTGGGTGAAATTATATCTTATGACATTAAAAATATTTGCATTTGGTTATTCAAAGAAATATTGGACCTTGGTTGAAAATTGTATTTGTAAAGAAAAACATAATATGAGAATTCATACAGATATAAACAATCTCATTTACATTGGGTCAGCTTGCAGTGATTTGAAACCAATTTGGTCCATTGGTCAAATGTAATGCCTTGTAAATTATTCATAATGATGTGCATCCATACCCATACAAGATGCCATCATATGAAGCTGTCTCCTGCATTTGTACATGTTCAGTAATATCATCCTGAATGTCTACCCAGAGGCAGAGTTTGTACATGGATCTTTATACCTGGTTGGTGTTGAGGGTCATAAATCATTCTCCCAGGGCCTGAGAAGGAAGAGTTGGATCCTCATATCAGTCAAATTACTACAGGTGTAGATTGCTTTCAATGACCTCATCTAGGTCATTTAAGGTCACGCTCAGGTCAGTCCTGGGGAGTTCCCTGGAGTCTGATAGGTGTAGTCTTGTACTGCAGACACTGTTGAACCTTCGGAACCTTCAGAAGTTGTAGTCATTAGGGTAGTACGCTGCATGTTGCCATCTTTTTACATTGGACCAAGGTGGAAATTGCCTTGCCACAATTCTGTATCCAAAGATTGGAGATATATTGATGGGACTACTTCATATGGCAGATATTTAGGCAAAATTTTACAGATGTACATTAATTTATTTTGCCTATTAATGCAAATTCAGATATCTGTTTGAAAGCAGCAGTAACAACTAAGGGGTGGTTCGAGATACAAACCTTGTACAATTCCAAATGCTATAATGCAAAAAAAATTTGTTTATATTTAATTCTGAAAAGTGTATCATACCACCATGATCACATCAGACTTCCATGAATGCAGTATACTGTATCGCAATAGAGTAATAGGAATACAATGTCCATGGGGGTGGTGGAATTGTTAAGAGCAGATTGTATTTTCTAAACCAAGCAGAATAATCATAGCATTTTCAAGAAGTCTGACAACTTTAAACTGCGCTGCTGTGTTTAATTCATAGTAATGAGGTCTATATAGAAAGACTCACTGATTAGATCCAGACCTAGTAATAAACAGTAGACAGTCTGTGTTTTGGGTCATTTACATGCCCTGGGGCAGCATAGAGTGAGGCTTGTTTGGAAACTGTTCTATGTAATCCTTTGACTGACATAAGATTGTATGCATGGCGATAGGGGAAAGCTCAGTGTTATCTTGGCATCAATTTCACTTTTGGTTTTGACAAGGTTATGAATTTTGATTTCCTCTTTGATCTTACATGTACTGCAATTTTTTCTGAATGGTTACAAATCATGAGTCGTGGAACAATTTGTTGTTTATTTATATGGAAAGTAAGGGAACTCAATCAATTAAAGGAATAGTTCATTCTATATTCTTTATTTAGAAAAAAATCATGTAGTTATTCATGATGTAGGTTATTTTTTTTAACCAGACTAACCAGATCGTTGTTGTAAATTTCACAGAATAAAATTTGATTAATTTTGGTTTACTGTATATGCAGGTTTTCCTGTAAGAATGAAAATACACAGAGCTACAGTTAGCCCTCACATTTAAGATGGAATAATTTGCCATTTCCAAGCCATTTCTTTATTTCCATTTCACTGCAGCTTTCTGTGAATGTAATCAAGACTAAATGATTGAACACTTTTAATGTCATCCATTTCTATTTAAAACGCGCCGAAATGCCAGTACGTCTCCGATACTTGTGTCTCGTTTGCATCGAAACATTGCTGAAGTAGACAGGTTTTGACAGATACACCTTACTCATGCCTCAATTATTTAGAGTGAAACTGAAGAGATTGAGCTTGCCTTTCGGAGCGTGATCGTGAATCCATGCGCTAATTTTTTTTCTTATATATATTTTGTACAAATGCATCCCGCAGTGTTCAGTTTTAGGGAATGCACCATGTAGTAGGTCTATATCCTTTTGCAAAGGAGAACATTTTGAAAAATCTTGTAAATGAATGTGAACAAAATGTAAGTTATAAACAAAGCATTTAGTCTTAGATGGATATAGATCTGAGAAACAAAATTAAAGTACAATGTAATATGAAATATTGCTTTCTCTGAACGCATTGAGAATCTAATTAGGATAGAAAGTGCACTTTAAAAGATCTTCGTTTTATTCTTATTATTGTTTTTGTTATCATTATTCTCAAATTAAGAGCACAATTCTTTTTTTATATATTATTTTGTCATGATTTACAATCTGCTTACATGTACAAGTCGGTATGAAGAAAAATCTACCAGAGGTAATTCCCTGTAAACAAATTGATTTTTATGTCAAATCTACAAATATGATGATGTTTTACATTGATGACATGTATCTAACAATGACCCTCACTTTTATCTCCCTGCTACAGGTGCATCTAAGGAGCTTGGAGCATCGCTGACAAGACTCTGCCTACGACACAAGTCCATCGAACTCAAACTCAAGTCCTTCACAAGGTATACCACACCACAGTTATAATCAAATCTTACTAAACTATTAACCGCCTACACATCAGCCACTTTGAACCATCCCATCTTGGCAGTATTAAAGGGAATGTCTGTTATTGTATAAGTTAACACGAATCTGTAGAGTTATTAAAAATTCAAACAAGAATCTGCCAACGACACAAGTCCATCAAACTCAAACTCAAGTCTTTCACAAGGTATACCAATCACAATCATCATCAAATCTATCAGGCTCTATTAACCTTCTACGCATCAGTCTCTTTGAACCATTCCATCTTGGATAAGTTTAAGGGAATGGTCACATTTTTATAATAGAATATAACCCCATTTTTTTAAATTATAAAATAAGAGAAAAACATGTTCCATGAGTCCTAAACCATGTCTACATATGTCTTATTAGCACACTGATGACAATTCTAATGATATCTGTCAGATGAGGTTCACCCAAATTTAACAACCATAATTCAATGAATAATTGTGAGAGGTCACCCAACAAATACATGAATACCTCTATACACAGTAAAATTCATAATCAGTTGTTTATTCAGAATGCTAGCATCTATTTAAATATCTTTTGCTTGTGAGCAATTTTATCACACTACAACTGATTGCTGAGTGAAAAATTGTTAAAAAGCAGAGTACATCAGGGGCAGTTGACTGTATCAGTAGGCCTACATGAACACAGCTAGGGGACTGCCCACTTCAATTTTGCATTGAAGCTTTTAAACAAATCAATACAGGTCAAGCTTCATTTATGAATGCTTGAACTGACAGGTGTGAAATTGTTGGCTTTGATTCAATCAGATAGATCTGGAGTACGGTCACTTCATCTCTCCCGAAGACTCTGATAATATATATGTGTGGGCTCATTAAGGAGAACATCCTCGTCAAAAATAGGTCATGTGCTTTGTCCATATACTAATGTATTCTCTGCAGATTTTATGCATTATTAATATACACAAAGGTTGTTTTTGATAATCTGAATGCTTGTCGGAGGCTTGACCAATATAGATACAAGAAATAATGCGAACTGGATTCCAAGTATTATAGTTCAATTTTTTTGTTGCCCACAGTTTTTGGAAGTGCCATGTAACTGTGTTCATTGGCAAGAAAGCTACATAAATTCTAACATGTACCAACAACCTTTACTAAATTGAGCATAATGCCAAGCACTCACCTGCAAAGAATGGGCAAGAACGGGGAAGGGTGATGATAAAATTGTGTTATGCAGGGCCAACTGAAAATACGAATAGGGCAGTTTACAAGTAGATTTTAATGTATGCCCATGTCATGTCAATGAATCTTTATGTGGTATTAAGTAACATTTGGACAATAATTGGAATCCATTCTGAATACATTACATGTTGCTTTGTCGAGTGCCCCTCTGGCAAGCTTTCCAGTTCTGAAGGAAAAATGTGTATGGTGAATGTATGAAATATGCATCAATTAGTAAACATGCTTCGCAGGTGTGGCTAACCTGGTTAAAGTATCTTATTATAAAGCCATGGTGATAATAATGCAAAGTGCCTTAAGCACTCAGCAGAGTGGATACGTGCGCTATATGAATTGCATCTATTTTTACAAATAATTATTATTACCTGTATTAATATCATAAAGTGTAAATGTTTGCAGATAATGAAATGCTCACTTAATGATAGAAATTGTTAAGAAATATATTTCAAGTAGATAAGGTGTACGTATGTTAAGGAGGGCATGCCCACAAAATTGCTGGTGCTCAAAGAAACCGTATATAAATTTGTACAGAAACCTTCCAAGAATAAGTGTAGGAGAATGGGTCTGATACGGTTCAAGATTCCAAGGTTTATCCACAGGTTCCTGGAATATTAGCACACTGATGACAATTGTAATGATATCTGTCAGACAAGGTCCACCCAAATTTAACCACTGTGATTTGATTGAGTAATAGGCGGGTTTACTAATAGATGCAAATTTTATGCATACCTTTAATACAAAGGTTGTTCTTTACTACCCTAAAGCTTGCCCAAGGCTTGCCCGACATAGCAACAAGTATTGTATGCAAACTGGATTCCAAGTATTGTAGTCTTGAACTTTATTATCAAACGGTTTAAGGAATACCACATAGCTACGTTCAGTAGCAAGAAACGCACATAAATTTCAATATATAAGTAAACTCGCCTGTAATTGTAAGAGATCACCCCACAAATACATGAAGCTATACACCTGTAAAATTTGTGAGCATTTTTCACACTGGAATTGATTGCTTAGTGAATGTATAAAATTTTCATCATCTACACGTAGTAAACCCGCCTAGTGCAGGGGTGGCCAACCTGGTTAAACAATATTATTATCATAATGTGTGACTGATACGCAAAGTCATATAAGGCTGAATTAATAAAAGAAATTGTTAAAGCAACATTTTTCAGGTGGATGGAGGGCATGCCCAAATAATTACCGGTACTTGAAGAAACCTTATGCAAATTAGCACAGAAACCTTCCAAGAATAAGTGTAGGAGAATGGGTTTGATACGGTTCAAGATTCTAAGCTTTATATCCCAAGGTTCCTGGAATAATATCTCAAATGAAGCCTCTCTCTATCTCCTGATTTCATCAACCAACATACCATTCATGTGATTTGCTCTGTGTGCTTTGCCAATCAGTGGAAGCAGAGGAGGTTGGCCAGATATATTTGTGAGCTAATCAAGTTTGTTTTCTGCCAGTTGCTATCCTGGGAAGGAGGCAGGATTGGGAGGGGATGCATCGCAAATTAGGAAGGAATTCTCTCATTAGCCAACAAAAATCTTTTATATTCTTGGGAAAAGGAAAGACACAACAAATACATTAAAAATGGGAGTTACATGTTAGCAGTACTGTTTTGAGATTTTCTGGTATAATTCTTTACATTTTAAAAAAGTGTAGTAAAATTTAGAATGAGATTCAGGACAAGGCCCATACCCCCCTCCCACCCAACCAAGAAAGGAAAGAAAGCATTTTATTTTCAGTCTTAGTCATTGGGAAGTAGATTACTGTTACATCCAAATAGCCTTCAGTCTTGTAGGACAGAGCATTATTATCAGTAAATGTATCTTCATTTTCCTGTAAGACATCTCCCATCCTTTCTAGCTTCTAGAAGCATCAATGTTTTCCTGAATAGTTCCAAATCAGTAAAACCCAGTTCATGATAAGTTGGAAGTGGATCAATCACATTAGTCTGTACATTTTTTCAGACATGTATGATCACAAATTAGGTCATATGTTGTTGAATGGGTTGTTTGATCTTTATCGATTAGATGCATACTGAAGTCCATTGTCATCCAGGTCTTCTTCAAATCTTTGCAACCAATGAAAACATAATTATACAAGCAAGCAAACTAGATAGTTATTCATCAGTTCATATTGTTGCTTAACCCTACCTTCACTGTATATCGGTGTGAATTATGTGAACGCGCCCAGGTGATACCTGGTATCAATATTTGACAGCTTTTCGATCGTGCTTCTTCCATTGGGCAGATAACTGCTGCCTCCGTGTCACATACCGCTCTACGCCAATTAGTTGCCATGCAACAGTTAATTAATCAAGGGCTGGCATCGCAGCCATGAGGTCAGGGAGAGTAGCATCTACTCACTTCCAGCGAGGCTGATTGAATATCTCTATTTCGAAGTGATAACGATTATTGCCAATCCCAGTGTGGCATATTGGTAGAGTTTCATGCACCATCGAGCGTATCTTTATTTTTGTACATTTTATTTATAGAAAAAGATTGTTTCTTTTGTCAACAGATGCATACATTTATGCTGCCCTTGACTTTTCAGGGAGTAATAAAATGGGATAAATTTTGCAAGATTGTTTAATCATACAACCTCTTTTCCATAGAATATTGATATTCGTGTTCATTGCGGCTTTTTACAAAACTAATTCCCAGGAATATTTGATAAAGCACAGATGATAAAATAGTTTAAAGCATCTTTCTAATTACAGCTCTTTACTAAATCCATTGGACAAAACTTGTAGAAATTGTCGATTGTAGTTCTTCATGACAAATTTGCTGTATAATTATAGTTTGAATGAAATTTGAGATAGGAATTTATGTTGTATGTTGTATTTATTTATGTTGTATCGAGCCGAGTTCTCTCATATTTTATATTCTACTTCATCTAATCAGGCTATCTTGTTTTTCTTTGATATCTTTTAGCTCAATAATGGAATACTTGGTAGTTCCCCTTCAAGATAAGACTGAAGAATGGAAGAAGAACACAGCTCAACTTGACAAGGATCATGCCAAAGGTTTGTAGTCAGTTGAGTCACAAGAGGCTTTTGCTGCAAGTCTCATGAAACCTTATCGTACTTACTTTGTTATCATACTTTTTATTGCTTTGTTAAAATAGAATTGAATTTTATTGTAGATACAGTATGAACAAAACGCTTATTATCACCTTCATGTTGAACGCTGACAGTTCCTTTACAATATGATATTTTCATTACTTTTTCCTGTCTTTTATTGAAACTCATCATATCCTACTTAATATAACAGACCGCTTAACATACAAGTATAATTTTGCCACTAATAGGAATAAGAATTACGTAAACCTGGAAATTCCTGCTCGACAGCTTGTATTTATGCAGGGATCTTGTCAAATTTACGGGGTTCTGTATCATTTTTAACACGAATGGAAATTGCCAATTATGGAGTGATACCGTTTGTCATCCCTAATCGCTCAGTTTCCGTAATTCCCCTCGTCATTGGTCGGTCTCGCGGGAGGCACGAATGGTCGGAGAAGAATGATATCAATAAATTAGGGGATCGGTCGGAGGTGTTGGTGGAGATCTATTTGGATTAGCGCATCCCATATGCTGTATATCATGGAGAGGAGATGGGTAGGCGGAGGGGAAGGTGTTTGGGGCTGTATACAAAAGCACATGGGTGGAATGAAGAGTGGCAAGGATGAAGGCAGATAGGGCATGTTCATATAGCAAAGATAAGATGGGGGTTGGGCAATGTTGGGGTTGTATGCATGAAAACATGGGTGGAATGAAGGGTAGCAACCATGAAGACGAATAGGGAGCTGTTCATATAGCAAAGATAAGATGGGGGTTTGGCAATATTGGGGTCGTGTGCATACATCAGTGGAATGAAGGTTAGCAGAGTCCATTCAAAGTGCAAAAATCAGATAGGTAGGCAGAGGGGGGAGTGTTAGAGGCTGTATACAGAGCACATGGGTGAGTGATGGATCCAGGGATAGTATACTTGGGTCTATTCACAAATTAAAGATAAGAATGGTAGAGGAGAGACGTGCGATGGCTTGTATACATGAGAACACCCATGGACGGAATGAAGGATATCATGTCTGAAGGCAGGTATGGTGTAGAGGGATGTCTTCACATAGCACAGATAAGATTAGGTTGGGAGAGATGAAAGGTGGAATGCCTGAATGCAGGTAGGGTCTGCTTATATTGAAGATGAGATGTGTAGGGGAAGGAATAAGGGCTTTATATATGTGGGTACCTGGTTGAAATCCAGAACAGGAAGCGTGAAGGTAAATTGGCTGTACTACAGGGATGTGTTCACATCTAATAAAGATGATATGGGTTACAATAGTTGGGTACTGCCAAGGGTGGGAGGCTATTTGAGTGCCTGAGTGTATGTTTCGAGATGTAGCCTATACACCTGTAGGTCTATTCACATAGTAAAATTTAGATGGAGCAAGCTATACATTGAGGGAGTATATGTACATGTGGATATTAATGGAGAAGGGAACACAGGAGCTGCTTTGAGTTGTATTAACATAGCAAAGGTTGTATGGGTACGAGGTGTGGAGGGCAATAATGAATATGGGTGAAACAGGGGTTCAAGATAAGATGCTAGAAGGTTCCTCGTCTTTTCATATACACATGTACGAAATGTGGGAATAGTGAAGAAATTTAGCAAATTTGATAGCTACTTACTTTGTATACATGCGGGCCTCGAAAATAATTTGCAAGAACATTCTTTTCACAGATTTCCTACAATGAGCCAATTTACTTGTTACATATTATCCTATCACGATTTTTTATTAGGGAGGGGGAGGGGGGAAGTGGGGAGGTATAAATGAATCAATTTTCATAAGACGTGACTACCCTGTCATGAATATTACTTTCCATTTTTTTCTTGGTTCGTTAAAACGTCCGTTGGGTTAAGTACTTTGAAGAGCATATTCTATACCCCACAACCCCTACTTATATTCAACACTTGATGTGTTAATTTGATGGATAGTGTAAAACGATTCCAAATTGTTAGTCTCCTGCACCTGCAGGTATTAGACCTCTCTACATGTAAAGTACTTTTCTAACGTCTAAAAATATACAATATCTTAACCTATTGGATGCTGTTAGATGTTATCCAATTAAACAGTTATTTCAATTATGCAAAATTCAGATTTATGCTATTAAAAATTAATCTCTGATTTTAAACGCAATGTGTTCCCCCTTTGTCGGTTAAAAATTCAACTGCAAATGGAACCTTGTTTTACATCATCATGTTTTATAATTTGAGACCAAACTAATTTTCCTGGATGGTTGCATGATCTAATTGATATTGAGGAAGTTCATTAACGACTACCAAACATGAGAGATGTTACTATCTATGATACAGTCTGCTTTTTTTCCTGCTCAAGGCATTTATTGAATATTTTGAAATACTCCTCTTGGAAGGTCCGTTTTGAGTAAGCCTAATGGGGACTGGAAGGTACCCTAATAGCAACTCCATTTTCCTTCTCAATTTTCTCTTCCGCCTCCCCAGTGCTCACAAGAACAACAATTCTTGTAACCTTGTAGACAAAAATGGTTGCCTCAAACCATAATCACTGCTCCTTTCATACCGATATTGTTTTCCAATGTGAATCTAATGCATGATGCCCGTGAGGTAAAAAATGTAGGCTTGTAACCCATCTGATTTAATATCGCTTGGAGGAAGAAGGTCTTGACTACTATCCTTATGCATTCGATAATTAGAGAAAGCTGCTTATGAATTACAGGTTTCGTTTGATGAATGAAAGTGATGAGGCCCAGTGGTTAAGACTTGCCTTTTTCAATCAGAAGGTTGTTGGTTCAAAATCATGGCGTGAGTGGATACCTGACATGAATATGTAAAAATAGTGGTACAAATAGTTACTTCAGCATTCTGCAGAGTGTAGAAAAGTGCATCGAGTATGATCCTCTGACTTTAAACAGTCAATATTTCTGAAAGAGTTTCCAGTATTTCTGCCTCTTGGGTTACTGAGGAAGAGGGGGGGGGGGGGTGGACCTTGTCTGAGTCACCTTAATGGGGTCTGGATGATAGCACTAGAGTTGTGAGATGAGAGTAACTCAATCTCTCTTCTAACCGACATCTGTCTAAACGTATGCCTGCTATGCCAACTTGAATTACACCGGGAAAGAGGTTTTGATAAGAAGGTACGTAGTAAGTTAGGCAAGGCCCTGAAGTGCATGCTGGCTATTTCTTACTTGCACCTTTATGGTTATTATTAGTAGGTGTGGTTTTTTTCCATAGCTACATTTATACAATTTTACTAATATACTAAAGCCTATATACTATAGTCATATAAAGCATNGAGAGTAACTCAATCTCTCTTCTAACCGACATCTGTCTAAACGTATGCCTGCTATGCCAACTTGAATTACACCGGGAAAGAGGTTTTGATAAGAAGGTACGTAGTAAGTTAGGCAAGGCCCTGAAGTGCATGCTGGCTATTTCTTACTTGCACCTTTATGGTTATTATTAGTAGGTGTGGTTTTTTTCCATAGCTACATTTATACAATTTTACTAATATACTAAAGCCTATATACTTTAATCAAATAAAGCACTCACTGGCATTAGAACATTTTCAAGATGGGGTGTGAGGGGCATAGTAATTGACCCCAAAATCTTACCCTCCCTCATTCTTAAGCCAAAGCCATTGGTATATCAATCCTCTTTTTCACACATTGAGCCCCAAGATGGAGTTACCCTACTGAAATAAAACATATGAATATATAAATAAATAAAAGAAAACAAGATGAGAGTGAAAATACCCCATTGCGATATTTCTTTTAAGTGTATTTCAAATATAATTTTTTTGACTGGTAAAAAAATCAATATGACGAGAGATAATGTGAGTGAACATCACTAAATAATATAGTAATGTTGTAATTGTGGGAAATAGGTTAGAAAGCCTGGGTATATTGTTTTTTCTTCTAGCATCTTCATCATGACCGTATCTCAAGATGAGAGCGGAAATACCCCTTGTGATAGACCTGCCACCTTGACGCGGGAAGTAACATCTGTATCATCATCTTCAGCTGCCGTAGCTCTCAAGTTTATGATCATGTGATCACTCATCTGCGGCAGACCATCAACTGTCTTTAATATGCGACGACCAAGGCAGGCCGCTCCAGCTGGTGTCTGGTATCGGGTCTATTTTGAGCCCCGTGGCCACGCCCGCCTCATGAAAGATCTGTATGTGACTTTCAGATGCGTGTAATGATTTTTGGCATGTGATCGTCTATGCGTCATCAGCTGAAAGGACAGAAAGATAGACAGATTGACGGACAGACAGATAGACAGACAGACAGGCAGGCAGGCAGGCATACATGTAGCTGTCATAGTGAATGAAAATTATTTCCATCACAATGTCACACATCTGAATAGAAAAAAAAAATATGAATATATCTGTAAGACTATCTCCTATCTAAGGATGTTATGATAGCCCTGGATAATCTTTCAAACCTCAAAGTTGAACATTTTAATCATGTGGAAAATAAATGATTTATGACCTGACACTATTGTGAAATGATTATTGTGATAGAGTTATTGATAACAATTTTCTTAAAAAAAGTGTGATGGATAGGATGGATTTATTATCATCCAATGATTGTTAGCCTCTCAAGTTCACTCCACACCTGTGCAATGTTTTCCCATTTCTATTATCTGGTCTGTATGATCAATCTTTCCTCTTCTTTTTTCCTCTCTAAATATCTTCAGAATACAAGAAAGCAAGACAAGATATCAAGAAGAAATCATCGGACACAATGAGACTACAGAAGAAAGCAAGAAAAGGTCAGTATACATTTCAAGATTCTTATCTGATATCATTCAGGTACTGTCAAGTGAAACCTTGTAATAGGAAACTGTTGGGAAAGTAAAGATGGCTTGTTTCACAGCAAGAATTTTTTAGCAAATTTAGGAACTTGATTTTGCGATTTGGTCATTGAAGGTCATTCAAGGGATTCTAGCAGATCATCTTGTATTATACAATATCATTTATTCCCCAAGTCATACGATGTAGATATCTATTAAAAAGAAATGAATGATAACTCATGGGTTGTTTTTCATGAAGCCATTCATAAATCTAAATACTCTACACTTTTAAAAATATGTCATACATATCTCTTTATTTTTTTTTCACCCTGCTTATTTGAGTAGTGGTATACATAATGCAAATTCCTCCCCCAAACTCATGGTACAGCAGAAGTCAGCATTTAATCAGGCCATGTGAAAATATATTAAAATTTTATGATTGAAATTTAATATAGCTCATAAAAAAATGTCTAATAATAAGGGTTATAGGGATATTCAGCATAAGGACGTTTTCTCTCCCTGCTCTTCTCTCATTTTCATATGATGCAACATCTTTTAGTTTTATTATAGAACACAATGCCAAAGAGCTCTATTGTTTTTAAATACAGTCAGGAATATTGGGTGTTGTGGAAATGTAGGTTTTTTCATAATGCATGGTTAATAAGAAAATGAAAATATAAATTACCGAAGTCATAATCACGTCGCTTTGAGTGGGTTTATATTTATAATACTTTCAAAGCAATACCTGGATGTTTTGAAAGAAATTGATGCTCTAGAGTAAAGGGGATCAGACCATAGCAATTAAAAGTTAATTTTATGTCCAAAAATATACATAATAGTCAGATTATTGATTATCCTTCATAATAAGCAGCCATCTCCAAGGATACACTAGTTCTACATCTCATTCAGGATTTAGGATTAAAAGCCATTAGCCAGCTACATGACTCTTAAACAATCAAAGAAAGAATATCTATTTATCTAGTTTTTACTGCTTGCATGATGTGGGAAACAATGTGCAAAGGTTTGATCCATAGGCATGTAGTGTCAAAAATGAGAAGGAAGAAGAATGCTTTCTTGGATAAAAGTAGGCGGATAGAAGTAGACAAAGATAAATAATTATTTCAAATAAAAGAAGGTATATGTTAAAATATGATGAATACTGGGGCCATGTAATGTATAGAAGTCTATGGAAAATTATGTATTACATAGCAGTACAGAGTGTACAATCAATCCTGTCATACATTGCAAATCTTACATGATTTCCCATAGACTTATAATCGTAATTGATATCAATCATACGATTGATTGCAAACCTTTATGCTACATACAGGGCCCTGCTGTCACTAGCTGCACAATCCTCCCTCTGAAATTGCTTCTCTATAACCAGGCCAATCATTATGGGCACTACCCTAGCATCTTAACAAGATTTAAAAATAGAAAAGAGAAAAAATGCTGGAAGACAGAATTAACTGAAACCTGACATGGGCTATAAATTATACTATTTTGAAAAGGATAAAGCCGAGCAATATTTGTCAAAACACCTTTAAATACAGGAGTAATCACCAACATTTATCATGGCATTAAAATAGAAAAGAAGCTTTTGGGTATTTGTTCCACTTGGTTAGTGGGGTGGAAACTTGCAAACAGACAGTTTCGTAAACATTGAGGGAAAATAAGCATACACAACAGCTTTAGACATATTTTGGTGTGCAACGAAGAGTCAAACTTCTACATTTATCATGCTAATGTAATCTTTGAAGTCTATTCTTCTGGTCTGTAACCTGGAGGGCATATAGTTGAATGCTTTGGTCTTGTTTCTGTCATCTTCCCTCACGTGCTGGTAAATGCTGTTAGAAGATAGGACCAGCAATCTCTTGAATCTCTGTACACTTTGGTCTTCATTGTGTGCTTTACCATTCCAAGTTCTCTCCGTTTATCACGATTATGGCCTGATCTACATTTTCTTACATTTTTCTTCCATATTTCCCACATTAATAAAAAAAAACATCATTTGAAAATGAAAATTCTTCTGAATGTCAGCTTATAATAGTTTGGTTTTATCCTAGAAGTCAGTACAATCCATTCTGATGAAGCATTTAGTGACATCAAAGGAAACACATTGCAATCATCTATCCTAAAGCTGTTTCGTTTGCATCACTTTAGACATACAATAACTGACATTAGTCATGAACTTGAAAGCAATCTAGGATGCGCAAAGTTAAATAATAATAACATAGACCCCGGACTCTCACATGCATCCCAGCAGCCACTTCCATCTCATATTTTTATACCCTTCATTTTGAAGAAAAATAATTCATATTTGCACGAAGTAAAGGTCATGAGCCGCGGAAGGATTTATAACTTATTTTCATTTTGACGCCCCCAGAAATGAGAGATGTGTTGTGATGTGGGATGGAGATGAGCTGGTGAGTGGAACCTACTTATAGCTCTACTTGCCTCCTCTTATTTGAATTATGGGGTATCAATCTTAGGTTTAATAAGCCAAGGTGTTCTTCTTCTCACGCTCAACTCTGGAGTAAACAAGGTTATGTGGTCAGCCAGATGAAATTGCACCACCGTTAGGGCTCGTCCTCTTTAGAAACTTCTAAATTGAGTTTGAAAGTAATAGCCAAAATGCTTAAAAAAAACACCCAAAACAAAAATTTACGTAATATGTTAAAATCTATGATTTGCCATTTCCAAGGGTGAATTTTAAAGGTTTCCCACGAAACAATAAGCTTACATACATCCGACCAATATATTTGTCATGTTCTGGCTAACGCTATCAAAGCAACAAACGAAACAAAAACCCAAGTTATCTGTGTTAACCATAGAACATTACAATTCATCTTGCTTGGTGGAGCCATGTGGTGACCATTGAAGATGATGCTGAGAGCAGGCTTTGTAGACATGATCCTTACCAAAATGTTATGCCATATGGTCCTCATCCCAAATGATACAAGATGCTCAGTGACATACACAAACATCTTCAAGTCCATGAGTCATGTGCAGTAGATGGGTACCACTCTTATGATGTTTGTTCATCACTTATCAGATAGTTATGGCGGTTATTACCTGGATTTCACTACTATTTCTTTAATATCACACCCCTTTTTGTTGTCAGAAATACACCAGAAGGCAATATCTAAACAATGCATGGCAATACATAAACCGTTCATGTGTGGCTCAGTGGTAGAGCGTCTGCCCCATGAACGGAAGGTCATGGGTTCGATTCTTGGCCGAGTCATACGAAAGACTTATAAAAATGGGACCATCTGCGTTCTTGCCAGGCGCTCGACATTTATGAAAGGAGAAGGGTAATAGTAACTTTATGTTGTGCAGGGCCCGCTGGAAGAGCAGCTAGCTGACAGCTGAATGTGGCTACCCTGGGTAAATAAGACATTATTATTATTATTATTATAACACAAAGCTATATCGTTTTCAAGTACTATAAACTAGCAAAAAGTGGTTTGATCACATAATCCAATGGTGAATAATGCATTATTTAGTATTTAGATTTCTGGCAGAGGAAAGAGCCAGACTGTTGTGTACTGGCAGGTATACCACAGTACGAGAGTAGTGCATGTAACCTACAAGGAGTTCAGCTGACAAATCTTAGGCTTGACGCTCTGCTCCAACTTACACTCTGCAGAACTATCAATGCAACCACACTTGAGAGCATGTTTACTCCTCACACCTTCCTAACCTAGGATAATATTCAAATTGTGCCAATCAAACTCATCATTTTATCAGGGCATGGAGCTACATCATCTACGTCTTTGATTGAGATGACATTGCTCGCTAGCTTGAGTTTGCTTGAGCTCATTGGGTGTTGCCCGCATTTTGTTGTTCATACTCAGGAGGTGTTTCACCTGAAGAGGTTCTTGTTGTTGGTTTGTTGTGGTATGCATGGCCAGTGCATTTAGGTCACAGCAAGAGAGATTCCCTATGACCGAGGGTGGTCAGTACATAGATAGCTATCCCTGGTCCCTGACAGTAATTACCGATGGTTCATCTGAAGGGCTATTGATCTATACCAATCCTGATGGGGGCTCCGTCTTGCTATTTATAGGGTCATTAGTCTTGCTCTCATAGGTCATAGCTTTCTTAGGGGGTGTTGCTCAAAATCAACTGCAAATCAACTTCAACTTTGCAAATTGTAACGCGCATTTTTATTCGCGCACGGTATGCGCATTAAACAAGACGCACATGAAACAAGGATTTTCATTGGCGCGTTCCGATCAACTGCAACTTTCGATCAATTGCAACTTTTGAGCAACACCCCCTTAGTATGATTACTTCAGGTCAAATTATATACCAGTTACGATCTTTGTTTTGAACACTGGACCCATGACTGCTCAGAATTTTAGTAAGAGTTATTGTGATTAGAATTCATGCTTGAAAGTCTTAATTTGAAATGTTTTGAAATATTAAGAATGATTCAAGATGTATATAATAATAATATATAGCATTTAAGCACGCCATCTCTCTAGTCACCTATTGAGAGGCGCGAGACAAATTATCTAATATTATTACCCGGCCATAGCATAGCTGCCAAGTAGGCGCTTCTGCATTTAGAAGAATGAATTCCTGCCGGTACCCATTCACCTCACCTGGGTTGAGTGCAGCACACTATGGGTAAATTTCTTGCTGAAGGAAATTAACGCCCTGGGAGAGATTCGAACCATCGACCCTCTAGTTACGAGGCGAGAGTCCGAACCACTACACCACGAGGCATTCAATATTGTCTCTTTGCATGTACAGTTGCATCTTCCTTTTACATTTGTTTTTAATCCGAGCTCATTAAACAAAAGACTTTCAACCACACATGAATACAATTTTCCTGTAACCTTTAACTTGGTCTAGGTGGAATCATGATGAACTGTATCTGAACTTACATGTAAACCTGACTTAAAATTCAACTGTAGTAGTAATCTTTTAATAGTGGCGTTATGAATTCAAAAGCATTTTACCAGGCCATATGCTTGAAAAAGCTTGACCAGCACAAATAATCTTTTGTAATAAAGAAAGAGGTTGAAAAGCTAGACTTACAGAGGAAATGATTATTAGAAAACACAATATACTGGTAGAAGAAAGATTTCTGCAGGCTTTTTAATAATGAATTATGATTTTTGTTAACCTTTTTATTTTTTCATTATTTGTCCATATTATGCGAAGCATCAGAACAGACAAATGACTCGCATGTCTCTAAGCTTTGTAGTGCCAGTTAAAAATATTAATCTGCAATCAAAATTAATTACCTTTTCAGATAATTTTTTCTATCCAATTCTAAAGCTCTGGTGATAATTATTCCAACAGGAAAATCTGAACAATTGGTTGAATCTTAAACTATGTTTTCATTGTGAACTATACCTCTTTGATTATTAAGAAATTGAGATAAGGGGTAATTTCACAAAAGCAATTATCTGATTACAGAAAAATAACCATGTTTTGAAAAATAACCAAATGTTTGTTTTTTACATCACTGAATGCCAAGTGCGCTGGTGGCTGCCTGGCTAAAGCCAGGCTAATAATAATGTAAAGCTCCTTGAGCACTCAGCAGCGAGAGTGGATATGTGCGCTATATATCATTATTAAATTTTACTCCGTTTGTTAAATGACCGTGAGAATTTCCATAGTATGATTTTCCTTGAATAAAGACTAACATTTCTCTGTATGATTGCTTGGATGATAGTGAAGATGTAGCTATCATATTCTGGATACCAGGCATTCCATTCATTCTTGAAGGTCTTCCATTCATCCTATCTTCTATCACTCCGTCCTATCACTCTGTCCTTCAATGATATATGTTTCAGCAGATAGAATTATTATCGAGATTATCTTCCTAGACCAATCAACAAGCTCCTCTGATAGCTATGCATTACATACGTTTAATCAGTTTTTATATGCTCCACATATATGACTATGCCACATAGTGCTACCGTGTAATGTACTGTCGTCCATGTTGGAGGACAGTGAGAAGAGAAATCTGAGCATCATGCCCTGAAAACAATGAATTGTCTGAGGCTGATGCATATGGGTTAATTGTCTGCTGCATGGCATATGAATGATGCAAGCTCACACTATGAATGTCGTTGCAGTTAAGGGAATACATTGTAAATAGTTTCAGGATACTGTGTAGCTTTGATTTAACAAAGTCTACGGGACTGAAAATAAATTTGTTGCTTTCAGGAATCCTGAATATCAAATCTCACCTTAACGATGCATCGCTGTGTCAGCAATGCTTTGTATAAAAATATTTTAATAGGTCTTTCATTTTGACATGGGAATCAATTTTAAGGCTCATGGATGAGCTGCAGGCCTACATGTACATATATGGCCTAATCATTTGGCCATATACTAGTAATACATTAGTGGTATAGCATGAATTATGTTTATTTAAGCTCGATCAGCTTATTTTCCAAGTCATCTTTGCTTTTGGTGTGTGGGTTGACATTGAGAGGTGAGTTTGAAATGGGGAGACCCTTTCCTGTTCGATCGGAAGCGGGTTCATGTTTGTGGAACCTCTTGGATGGAGAGTAGGAGACCTTTTGCTCAAACTAATTTGTCATGCTAGAAACTCTACCATGCATTACCACAAAGGCAAAATATAGCCAAGACTCTCATTGATTGATTGCTATAGTGAACAGAGAGAAATATCAAGTTCAGTTAGTAATAATTCATATGAAGGAGGAATTTTTGAAAAGAATTTTTGCTCCGGAAATGCTCCATTCAATCGAGCTAGTTTATTTCCTGTGTACTTATCAATATTTCTATATCAATATTTCTATTTGAAAAGTTCCTTGGAACACAAGTACTTGGAGTGTAACCAAAAATTGTTCAGACTTATGAGACAAAGTCACTTTCTCTTTCTTACACATAAATAAAATATGTCTAGCTTTTCTACGTGTTCATGTTTCTCAATCTGATTGTAATTCTGGATCTTTCATGCATCCTGCACAGGCTAAATGATTGTCTTGAAATCAGGAGCAAATTTGAAGAAATAATTATGGTTGGTTCAGGTTCAAATTTGTAGTTATAAAATGGATTTTATAACTGCTGGGATTGGTCAAATTATGCCAAAAGGCTATTGAGTTGTCCAAAGCATTTTGTTTAATATATTACAATTTTTATTTTTTTTCTCAAGTGCTATCAACCCAAAATTTCTATGAAGAGCCAATCCAAAAGCAAACTCTAAAACGACAACAAGCCAAAAGCCCCCCTGTCAGCAGCCAACATTGTTGACACTCTGTCATATTTCTTGGTATGAAATGCATTAGCTCTATGGGCTTTTTTTTCTGGATGCTTATCGTTAAGCTTTGGCAGACATTGTTTAGTGAGCAAACAGTTGATGTGGGATTAACAGTCATTTTCATGTGAGTGCATTGGGCCCCAGCTTGACTCAATATTTGTTATGCTTCACTGGACATGTCCAATTATGTCACATTCAAAATTATATTTGGGACAGGGTAGCGCTAGAATGAATGGACACGTGCAGATTGCATTATGGAACCCAATCTATAAATATTTATTTGTCTGGGTCGTGATATTTTGAACCAATTTGCATGCAAATTTCAAATTGGTTGAGATCTGTGATGTGTTTCGCAAGTTCATTTTGTCTCATTTGATGTGAAAGTATTGAGACATGAAATGATGTAAATAAATTGTGGATATAAAAAAGTGTGAAGCAAAACAAAATCATTGTCTCAAAGGAGCAAAATAGGAAAACAAATAAACAAATTGATCAACTGCCAAACAAAACTATTGCCACTCTTAAAAGGAGATTTTTTTCCCTCTTATAATAACAGGTGATGAGATGGTTAGACTTGGAATGGTGGAGGAGATGGCAGCCAAGTGAATTTGAAATCAGATTTGGAGCAGCAATTTTGCCACAAAGAAGTAAATTGAAATAAAAAGAAACAAAACAAATAAACAAGCTGATAAACAGCCAAATGATGAAACTATTGCCACTTTTACAAGGAGATTTCCCCCTTGTTTACTGTGTACTCCGTAATATGATGCTTGGGCGGATGGTGGTGGAGGGGGTGGGGGGGATTATACTTAGCTACATGTATCAATCTTAATCCATCACTATTAGTTCTCATAGAGGATGATTGAAGGCCGCTTGGTGTCTTTTCATTCTGTAATGGATATGACCATGGCTCTGCTCGGGCGTCTTGTGGTTGTCCAGTCCCTGACCATCTCAAGCAAAAAACCTTGTTCATATTTACAGTTTCATCTCTTGATGGAAACATTATTAAAGTTTCTTCAAATCATATATGTTTTGTTTGTATCGTGGATGGTTAAAATCCATCTGGTACCTTGTCCCACAATTGTACACAAAATGTATTATTTTAATCCATTTGTTAAATTCACACATACCAGACAGCCAAAATAATATTGTATACATTGAGTTTTCGGATTATTATGAATAGTCTTCGTTGCTGCGGAAGGATTTTACCCCATATATCTTAATCATTTTCTCACAGCTTTCTAGAGTGATCTTGTGAAGATGTTAAAACACTTGACAACCAATTAGAAATACAAGCTATGAATACTAATTATAATCTTTTTCTCACAATATTCTAAGTTGATTGAGAAGATGGGTGTTTTGTTTTTGAAGACATCTTGTGTGCATTATAAATCCCTTGTTTTTCTTATCTTATGAAGATATCGAAACACTTTATTCTCTAGATCTTCATAATTGCATTGCTTCGTGATAAGCTGTTTCCGATTACAAAAGGTGAATTGAATAATGACAGGATATTTTTAGGGTCTCATATGGATATTGTATTCTGAACTTTTCAACCCACTCTTATATTATCTGACCTTCTATAAAACCTAAATTGCAATCAATATTTGAATAGTTGATTGTGTGTTTACCTGCTTCCAGACTGCCTTTACTATTGTCCTGTGTGGGGATAGATCTGATTTTATCCCCCATTATTTCTCATTAAATACCCATAATTGTGTGATTATGCTGTATACAATTTGGAATAATTTCCCTTATAGACATTTTACACATCATTCGAAAAAGAGATTTTGTAGGTTTTACATGCGATTCTTCATTTAAAAATGATGAGTACAAAGTTTCTGGATAGCTTGAAAGTATAATGGTGGATACATAAAGCATGCAAGAGTTAGCATTTCATGATGAAATAGTTGTGTTCATAAAATTATACCACCCTTGAATATCCTTTAGATGAATTTTGCGCATCTATACCTCTATTTTGTTCATATGTAATACTGGAAGTGTTGGCATTTCACCATGGGAATGGCTATGTTCACATTTTAGTATCGGTCTTGGATATGTCTGGCAAACTGGAGAATGTGTGCCACCAGCATTTTCCCTAACGTTCAAGAATGAGTTAGCATTCCACCATGGAGATGGTTTTATTCACATTACATTATCCTTGGATTATGCATTTTATTAGTGGAAGTTTTAATGCCACTGGCTTCTTCAAGATCAAATTATCTTGTGTACTTTTCACTTCTTTTTCACTTGTTTAATGCTAAAAATAAACCAATGAAATAGTCGTTTTCTAGATATTCAACTTCTTATTCTTAGCTTTTTCATCCTCTCCCAATGATATACTCCGATCAAATTTGAAGTCTTTTTTTTTCAATTTGCACTAGCTCCTTTGGATTTTTCCAGATTTAAACCTATCAGTACTGATCACCCCTCCTATCATTTTCCACTGATATGTACAGGTAGACCTATCTGCATGGCAGTAAACACCTTGAATTCATGAATCCCCTTCAGAAATCCTCCAATGAAATACGATATCAAATGCTAAAGCCAAGAAGGATATATATCTTCCATGCTTCAGTAAGGACTTCTCAAGTGGAGATGTCATTGAAATTTCATGGGCTAAAAACAAAATGGCGGACACTTTTTGCAGCATACAGTGTGGAAGAGGTTATTTTGTGGTTAGATTTCATTCTTGCCTTTTGTATAACAAATTGAATATCAGTCACTCTACATCGATGGCAGATTGACTTTATTACATTATCCCCAATTTTATGTACTCTTTTTCATAGAATTAATAGAAGAATTGATAGTTTGAACAATATACAAAAAGAAAATTCAAGTTGCTCTGCCCAAGTTTAATCTCTTCGGAGCACAAAAATCAGCTCAACACAGATTTTTGTACAGATTTGACTGTGATAACGTGAATACTGAAACATGTAAATTTTGATATATAAACAGATGAAGATAAAATTGAATAAGTCCACAAGAAAGAATGGATTTTATTGATTGAAAGACTCTTTATATCTTATTGTAAAAATAGGTAAGGATACTCTAGACTACTGCTCGTCTTTTCCCAGGTCTGTCTCAAAATCTGTTGGCAGACAAAGCAAAAATCTATAAAGCAATAAATCTTATATAGATTTTAATTCCTTGATTGCCTTTATTAAATCCTCCAATCTCAATTCAGACTGCACATTGAGTAGAAGAGACTAAATAGACCACTCAATTTAACCAAGGCCATTTATTAATGATGCATCTAATCCCTTATTACAGATGAAGAAAGTGATCAATTACAATACAATTGCAACATAATTGAAGAAAAGATTATCAATCGAGCCATTCGCTTGTGTTACTGTGAACAATGTTTCTTCAGAAATTCTATTTCTATCAGCCCACCCATTTTGTTTCCATTATGATGATTATTTTTTAGATCTGTACAATACTCCTATAGTCTCCATGTAGGATTTGTTGGAAAATATATCCATTTGAAAGTTGGGAGGGGGATGTGGTATTTTATCTTGTATCCCCATGAATGCCATTTTTTAAACACTCATCTTAGGATTTTAAAAGTGGTCTCACAAAATTTAGAAGTAATGATAATGATTAAATGGAAGGGAAATTTAAAATGTGAATGTTACCTCATTTTGATGTTACACGCATGAGAATTTGCATCACCTTTCCCCAAAAAAGATACAGGCCTTGAAGCAGAGGATGAACAGATCTCTTCTAATTAATGTGAACATTCACCCTCTGGTGTGAGAAAGTGGAGGAGAATGCGAGGCAGAAGCTAATCAAAAATTCATATCATGCTTGATTAATGACTTTCAACCGCTCCTCTGTCAGCCCATATTCCTAACAGATAGGGCAATTGATGGTGCAGAACATTACTTAAAGAGAAGAACCACTCGAAATGAGATTTTAAATGCTTCATAGCATAGCTCAATTTGAAGTTACTATCAAGAAATGTTAATCATTTGCCAGTTATTCCATCTGCTGATACATACCTGTACATTAGTTTTTAAAGGTTGTTGAACAGTGGAAATTTGAGGAAAGCTTATAAAATGTAGGCCTATAATTTATTGTGTCAACAAACAAAAGACTGATTTACAAGCTGATCAATTTAATGTTATTCTCAAAGGGCTATATTTTTTATAGAGAATATATAATAGAGGCCAACAAAAAATAACTTATTTAATGCTGAGAGAGTTAACTGCATGAGACCACTGTTGAACATTGTTGAGAAGAGGTATTAAAATGTTAAAATACTAAAATGCATGTATCAAAATGGCAAAATATTATAGGGCATGAATAAGCAGATAAGAGATATAAAAGCAGATCCATGGAGATGTTATTGAAATGACTATAAAACAATGTTCGGTTGTATTACTATCAGAGAGCAAAGGGAAACGGGTGGGGTGAGGATGGTATTGGGAGGGGGTAGCTCATGGAGAGAGGAAGACCAGATAGTAGGCATGGGAGAATGGAATACGGAGTTATGACACCATAATACCTCGATAGAAAGAAAGAAAATAACCGCAGGGTTTTTCATGTCAAATAAATCATGACTCCCACCTGAGACAGACAAGAACACACTGGGATGAGAAAAGGTTACTGTTACCCATGCATGAGACATTGCACTTCATCTAAACTGTCAGGTCTGTCGTGTTTCCAAGAAAGCTACTCGTCTCAGAACACAATGGCAAGACGTCTGCAATATATCACATAGTTATGATACAGTATCAATTTTTTATAAAGGAATCTGAATATATATTATCATTGGTAACGTTTGTTAGTTTTAACAAGAAAGCTCTAATAAATTAAAGTCCATTTGCCTATCCCAACTCTTTTATTTATATGTTTTCAATAGTTTCCCAGCGTATTGTGGTGGAAATAAACATACAAACAAGCAAACAAACACACACACACAAGCCAGTCTACCTATTTTTCTGTACAGTAGTGTGCATGGTCACTGGGAATTTTATTGAATTCTAGAAACTGTACAAGCCTCAGATTGATATGCGACCTACGCTTTATGAAGTGAATGGATAACTGAAATGGCATAATAAATTCAGCAAGCCTACGCCCCTCCATTCACCCCCTAACCGCAGATCTTTGATCAGGTGAATGGCCTGGCTTCAAAGAATAGATTGAGAGGTCCCCATTGATTGTCAATGTAGCTGAGGAAAGGGGGAAATGAAGCTAGCTCTAAGGAATTGAGACAAATTGATCTCATTGAGTGTGGGGTAAGGTTCTTTGATTGCTCCTCAGGATATATATGGCATGGAGAAGATTCTCATTTGTCTTTTGAACATAATGTGATCGGATGGTAGGAGAGAAGAGGTTTGAAATAAGAGATTTGGGACTTGGGAGAGAGAAGAAGTTAGAAAGGGAGAGAGAGGGAGAGAGGAAGAGAGGACGAGAGAGAAGAGCCTAAAGAGGAAGGATAGACAAAGGGAGGGACAGAATGTACAAGAGTGGGGTAGAGAGATGGAGAATGAAAAGAGGAAAGGAGGAGGAAGGGATGGATGGAGAGAGGAAGCGGGGAGGAAGGAAAGGAGGGGGTACAAATCTATCTTTAGAAAAATAAAGTTCAATAGGAGGCTTACATGTACATGTATTTGTCCATATGAATGTTAATGCAATGTGCAGGCTTTCCAAGTGGGAGAAGAACCCCATGCATAATTAGTCATGTGAGGACTTGATGGGGCATCAATTGAATCATTTCATTACTGATTCATTGAATTATAATGATGAATCATAAGCGAATGTTTCTGATACCACGGAAGCAATTAAAACTTATTTAATTGTTTGTTGCTGTGCCCAGTTGGTTACTAGCAGCATGCATCAAGGGAAAGAATTATTCTATGCTTCAAATAATGTCATTTAGTCATCAATATTGGTGGGTCTAAACATGTGACCCTATTGATATAGCACAAAATTTACGTATATTTTGCTCACTCTGTAAACTGATGAGATATCAGATTCTAATCAATTGAATCTTTATAATTCTGATAGTCTGATATGTAGGTTTAAATTGAATATAGCCTCCTCTTTCATAGTCGTGGAGCCCAAGTTTGAAGTCGAGTTAAAGCCTAAGTACAGTTTTGGTAAAAGCGAATGTTTTCATCACCAGATTTTTTCTTCAAATCTACATGAAATGAATTATAGTATCATAAACATATTACACAAAAGATTGTGCGAAAAATGAACGAGTTTTGGAAAAGCTATAATCTAAAATGTGCAAATCTTTATAGCGTGGTGCTTCACTACGCTATTTCAATATTTTCTTTCTTGATAAAGGACAGTTTCCCACTCTCAGAATTGGATGAAAATTTAAGAATTTAATTGTTGTGTATATCTCTATATCATTCTATTGTCAAATCTTGGAAATAACTTTGTATATGCCCGATAACGAGCAAAATAATGCTATAACCAAGAGAGGGCGCTAAATATGATTTAACGGTCAAATTCAAATTTTCAAAAGAATCAGTTGGTAAGAAAATATGCTATGGTCTAAAAATGTGTATAAGAATTACATGTCCTGATAAATATCCCCAAAATTTTCATTTCTTCATCTTTACCAAAACTGTACTTGGGTTTTAAACTTTGCTATGAGATCGTTGTTAGCCCCTCTTCACTCCGATTTTCACCATTTTGTTTTTTTCGCAATCAAAATTGACTTGACTTGAATTCTAAAGATTACATAATCTTCATCAATTATCATGCTCTTTAATGCATGGCTTTTTGGTCTTGCTCAGAAATATTGTTCTTGACCAGTACATGTAGCCTTTGAGATCTCTTAAGGATTCTCAAGTAGTTCTGTCAGAAATTGATTTTCTCCCGAGCCTCAAATTGGCAGCCATTCAATGCCTTAATGGTCAATAGGAAGGCTAACTGTCTGAGAGAATCAAGATTAAATTTTACAGCAATTAAATATCAAACTAGAATGGTCGAAGGATTATTACAAGAAATCCTTGAAAATCTGTGCTATCTCCTAAATGGATAGATTTCATGCACAATTAAGAGAATGCCGTCCAAGGTAAAAGCAACACGCATTGCCTGTTTGGTATGAGCATGAAATTGAACCCTCAGAGATGTTTGTTTGTAATCTTNCGATGGTGCAGAACATTACTTAAAGAGAAGAACCACTCGAAATGAGATTTTAAATGCTTCATAGCATAGCTCAATTTGAAGTTACTATCAAGAAATGTTAATCATTTGCCAGTTATTCCATCTGCTGATACATACCTGTACATTAGTTTTTAAAGGTTGTTGAACAGTGGAAATTTGAGGAAAGCTTATAAAATGTAGGCCTATAATTTATTGTGTCAACAAACAAAAGACTGATTTACAAGCTGATCAATTTAATGTTATTCTCAAAGGGCTATATTTTTTATAGAGAATATATAATAGAGGCCAACAAAAAATAACTTATTTAATGCTGAGAGAGTTAACTGCATGAGACCACTGTTGAACATTGTTGAGAAGAGGTATTAAAATGTTAAAATACTAAAATGCATGTATCAAAATGGCAAAATATTATAGGGCATGAATAAGCAGATAAGAGATATAAAAGCAGATCCATGGAGATGTTATTGAAATGACTATAAAACAATGTTCGGTTGTATTACTATCAGAGAGCAAAGGGAAACGGGTGGGGTGAGGATGGTATTGGGAGGGGGTAGCTCATGGAGAGAGGAAGACCAGATAGTAGGCATGGGAGAATGGAATACGGAGTTATGACACCATAATACCTCGATAGAAAGAAAGAAAATAACCGCAGGGTTTTTCATGTCAAATAAATCATGTCTCCCACCTGAGACAGACAAGAACACACTGGGATTAGTAAAGGTTACTGTTACCCATGCATGTGTTATTGTACTTCATCTAAACTTTCATTTCTGTCGTGTTTCCAAGAAAGCTACTCGTCTCAGAACACAATGGCAAGACGTCTGCAATATATCACATAGTTATGATACAGTATCAATTTTTTATAAAGGAATCTGAATATATATTATCATTGGTAACGTTTGTTAGTTTTAACAAGAAAGCTCTAATAAATTAAAGTCCATTTGCCTATCCCAACTCTTTCATTTATATTTTCCAATAGTTTCCCAGCGTATTGTGGTGGAAATAAACATACAAACAAGCAAACAAACACACACACACAAGCCAGTCTACCTATTTTTCTGTACAGTAGTGTGCGACGTGCATGGTCACTGGGAATTTTATTGAATTCTAGAAACTGTACAAGCCTCAGATTGATTTGCGACCTACGCTTTATGAAGTGAATGGATAACTGAAATGGCATAATAAATTCAGCAAGCCTACGCCCCTCCATTCACCCCCTAACCGCAGATCTTTGATCAGGTGAATGGCCTGGCTTCAGAGAATAGATTGAAAGGTCCCCATTGATTGTCAATGTAGCTGAGGTAGGGGGGAAATGAAGCTAGCTCTAATGAATTGAGACAAATTGATCTCATTGAGTGTGGGGTAAGGTTCTTTGATTGCTCCTCAGGATATATATGGCATGGAGAAGAATCTCATTTGTCTTTTGGACATAATGTGATCGGATGGTAGGAGAGAAGAGGTTTGAAATAAGAGATTTGGGACTTGGGAGAGAGAAGAAGTTAGAAAGGGAGAGAGAGGGAGAGAGGAAGAGAGGACGAGAGAGAAGAGCCTAAAGAGGAAGGATAGACAAAGGGAGGGACAGAATGTACAAGAGTGGGGTAGAGAGATGGAGAATGAAAAGAGGAGAGGAGGAGTAAGGGATGGATGGAGAGAGGAAGTGGGGAGGAAGGAAAGGAGGGGGGTACAAATCTATCTTTAGAAAAATAAAGTTCAATAGGAGGCTTACATGTACATGTATTTGTCCATATGAATGTTAATGCAATGTGCAGGCTTACCAAGTTGGAGAAGAACCCCATGCATAATTAGTCATGTGAGGACTTGATGGGGCATCAATTGAATCATTTCATTACTGATTCATTGAATTATAATGATGAACCATAAACGAATGTTTCTGATACCACGGAAGCAATTAGAACCTATCTAATTGTTTGTTGCTGTGCCCAGTAAGTAACTAGTTGCACGCATCAAGGGAAAGTATTATTCTATGCTTCAAATAATGTGCTTTAGTCATCAATATTGGTGGGTCCATCAGGAAAAAATGGGACCCCAAATCTCGCGAAACAAAAATTATTTACATCTTGTTCACTCTGTAGAATAATGATATCGGGCAGCACAATGTGAATAAATTTCTTGCTGAAGGAAATTAACGTCATGGGGGGGGGGGGGGGAGGGATTCGAACCACTACACCACAATGCCTCAAAAATTGAATTTCAATTGAATTGAATGAAACTTTAATTGACTTGAATTCTTAAGAGTATGTACATTTTTAAATTCTCGTCAAGTAGCATGCTCTTTAATGTGTGGCTTTTAGGTCATACTCTGAAATATTGTTCTTGACCAGTAGCCATGGAGATTTCTTCAAAGGATTCTCAAGTAGTTTTGTCGGAAATTGATTTTCTCCTGAGCCTCAATTGGCAGCCGTTCAATGCCTTGATGGTCAGTAGGAAGGCTAACTGTCCGAGAGAATCAAGATTGAATTTTACAGCAATTAGGTATCAAACTAGAAAGGTCAAAGGACTATGACACAAAATCCTTGAAAGTCTGTGATATCTCCTAAATGGAAAGATTTCATGCACAATTAAGGGAATGCCGTCCAAGGTAAAAGCAACACGCATTGCCTGTTTGGTATGAGCATGAAATTGAACCCTCAGAGATGTTTGTTTGTAATCTTTAAATTCTTGTTTTCTCATCTCATTTTCAAATGCCCTGTCATTCTTTATTATTCTCTGCNTGTCATCCTTTCAGTAGATGCTGAGAAGAGTGCTTGCTGTACAGCTCTTATCGAGGAGAGGAGTTGATTCTGTACTCTGGTAGGATTTCTGAGACCAGTTGTGGTGAGTATTTCAATTCATTCATTTGTAAAAAATAGGGTTTGGTTAGCAGGGACAGCTAGTCGCCCTTTCAGTAGAGGCAGAGAAGAGTGCTTGCTGTACAGCTCTTATTGAGGAGAGGAGCCGGTTCTGTACTCTGGTGGGATTTCTTAGACCAGTTGTTGTGAGTATTTCAATAGTTCATCTTTTAGACTGGGGATGAGGGAAGGGGCAAGGATGCGTTTTGATCGAGGAGGCTGAGAAGAGTGCTTGCCGTACAGCTCTGATCGAAGAGAGAAGTCGATTCTGTACTCTGGTGGGATTTCTAAGACCAGTTGTGGTGAGTATTTTATGCATTTAGGGGTGAGAATAGGGTTTGGTTAGTAGGGGACACTAGTCATCCCTTTAGTAGAGTCTGAGAAGAGTACTTACCGTAGTCCATTTTCTACTCTGTGGGGATATCTTAGATGAGTTATTGCGAGTATTTCAATAGTCCATCTTTCAAACTGGGGATGGGGTGAGGGGCTAGGATGCATTTTGCTCGAGGAGGCTGAAAAGAGTGCTTGCTGTACAGCTCTCATTGAGGAGAGGAGCCGGTTCTGTACTCTGGTGGGATTTCTTAGACCAGTTTTTGTGAGTATTTCAATAGTCAATTTTTCAGACTGTGTGATGAGTGGAGGGGCAATGATGCATTTTGTTAGAGGAGACTGAGAAGAGTGCTTGCCGTACAGCTCTCATTGAGGTTAGGGGCCAATTCTGTACTCTAAGACCAGTTGTTGTTAGTATTTCAATTCATTTATTTGTGAAAATAGGGGTTGTTGCCCCTAGGCAGTTCGTCATCCTTTCAGTAGATGCTGAGAAGAGTGCTTGCTGTACAGCTCTTATCAAGGAGAGGAGTTGATTCTGTATTCTGGTGGGATTCCTGAGACCGGTTTTGATGAGTATTTGAATTCATCTAGTTATGAGATTGGGGATTGATAGGAAGGGGGTAGCCAATCACCTTGCTAGAACTAGCAGATAAGAGTGTATGATAGTATCATCAAGGAGAGGGGTTAATTATGTACCCTTGTTGGATTTGAGTTTAGGAGTCTGTAAGGAGAGACAGCTTGACATCATTTTAGTAGAAACTGATGAGTGTTTGATGATTTTGTATATCAAGTTAGGTTACAATAGAGTGAATCTATGAAATACCAGTTTAATAATCCTTCATGTTTTTGTTGATATTATCTGAACAGAAGGATGAGATCTCGATGCTCTCTGAAGTGATGCACTTACAGACGTTGATGGATGACCAGAGCATGCAGAGTAAAGATCCTCACTTCTAGCTTACCATCAAATCAACCACAAAAATCTTTGACATATTAGATGAAATACCAGTAAAATAATCCTTACTGTTTATTGTTAATCTTATCTGAACAGGAGGATGAGTAGCAGTAATGGAAAACCAGCACATACAGAGTAAAGATCCTCATATCCTACAATGAAATTGTAAATCTTTGACTTATTATATGAAATAATAGTAAAATAATCCTTAATGTTTTTGTTAATTTTATCTGGGCAGGAGGATGAGATCCTGATGCTCTCTGAAGTGATGCACCTACAAACGGTGATGGAGGACCTAAGCATACAGAGCAAAGACCCTCACATTCTACCACAAAATCGACCATGTAAATCTTTGACATACTATATAAAATAATGTTTTTATTGATTTTATCTTAACAGGAGGATGAGATCTCGATGCTCTCTGAAGAGATGCACCTACAGAAAGATGGACGACCAGCGCAAACAGAGTAAAGACCCATACATCCTACCACCAAATCGACCATATAAATCTTTGACATATTATATGAAATAATAGTAAAATAATCCTTACTGTTTATTGTTAATCTTATCTGAACAGGAGGATGAGTAGCAGTAATGGAAAACCAGCACATACAGAGTAAAGACCCTCACATTCTACAATAAAATTGTAAATCTCTGACATATTATGTGAAGTAATAGTAAAATAATCCTTAATGTTTTTGTCAATTTTATCTTAACAGGAGGATGAGATCTCGATGCTCTCTGAAGTGATGCACCTCCAGACGGTAATGGAGGACCTGAGCATACAGAGTAAAGACCCTCATATTCTTCCACAAACCAGTGAACAGGTCATCTTGGAGATGAAGAGCCAAGATGTACAGTGGTCATATGTAAGTCAATATTATTACGCTTATAGTAAATTAAACCCCTGTAACAAACTACCCCCATTGTCTAAGGAATGCCAGGATTACAATTAATATCAATTGCACAATTGGGGATATCATCATCATCATCATCATCATCATCATCATCATCATCATCATCATTATCATCATCGTGATCATCATCAATGTCATCATCATCATCGTCATCATCATCATCATCATCATCATCATCACCCATCATCACCACCAATATCATCATCACATTGTTGTCGTCATCGCCGTTATCATCAGTTTCCCTATCTAGTATTAAAGATCCATGTCATTTGCTGCTGCCCTGTTCCTCTTGAAACAAGGTTGTTGCTATTTCTTGCAGCCTAGGGGATGGGGCATGTCCACAATATCAATGTGCACTGCTGGATCTAGAGGTAATGGACAGGATGCTCAAAAAGCCTCAGAATAGTAACCCAGCGTATGTCCAATATTGCCTCAGGAAGTTGACTGTCAGCCTATTAATGCTTACTATGTATTGTATATTTGTAGTGAAAAATCTTGGTCATTACCTCATCATTATTCAAAGTGGTTGAAGAAAATTGTTCAATGCTGTTTTTTAAGCTAGCATTAGCCTATAGGAAAAACATGCAATGCAAAACTTATGTGATTATTAGTGTGTAACAGCTCTATTTACCAAACTCTTTGTGATCTTTTCCCCAACTTGTACAGACTCCACCCAGCTCACCAACCCCCTCAACAGGATCCCGTAAGTCCAGCATGTGCAGCTTGAGTAGTATGAACAGCTCCGACTCCCGCTCCAGCGGTTCCATGGCTTCTGCCCACTCCAACCCCAGCGCCGGCGGCCCCAACGGCACCTCCCTCCATGGCTACCACAGGCATCGCAGCCTCTCCCAACCGACCAATCCGGCCTGTCGTCTCTCTAGCGTCTCCTCGCAAGATTCAGGGTTCACGTCCCAGGATACCCTCTTCACACGGCCAGGATCGCCCCCTTCGTCGTCAACCAGCAGCGGTGGTAGCGGAGGTAGTCAGGCTCTCCCCCAGCAGCTACCACCATTGAGGGTAGAGGAGGATGGGGATCCGGTGGATGAGACGATGGCTTATAGTCTCATGCTACAAATGGCTAATGAGTATGCTCAGGTAAAGGNCTGTTTTTTTTTAAATCTTGCTTGCCTCAGGTAAACCCCATGTGCAATACCAGTTAGACAGCGCCATGCAAGACGTCAATGACATGTTCATCCTGTTAGAGGAGGCTGAGAAGAGTGCTTGCCGGACAGCCCTCATTGAGGAGAGGAGTCGATTCTGTACTCTAGTGGGATTTCTTAGACCGGTTGTTGTGAGTATATTGGTTCATTTTTGGGGGGATAGGGGGTCGGTAAGGAGAGGCAGCTAGTCATCTTTTTAGTAAATGCTGAGAAGAGTGCTTGCTGTACTCCCTCATCGAGGAGAGGAGTCGATTCTGTACTTTGGTAGGATTTCTGAGACCAGTTGTGAGTATTTCAATTCATTCATAGGTGAGTTTAGGGGTTGGTAAGGAGCAGCTTGTCAACCCTTTTAGGAGAGGCTGAGAAGAGTGCTTGCCGGACAGCCCTCATCGAGAAGAGTAGTCGATTCTGTACTCTGGTGGGATTTCTTAGAGCAGTTGTGGTGAGTATTTCAATTCATTCATTTGTCAAAAAAAAAAAAAAAAGGTTTGGTTAGCAGGGACAGCTAGTCACCGTTTTAGTAGAGGCAAAGAAGAGTGCTTGCCGAAAACCCCTCAACGAAGAGAGAAGTCCATTCGATACTTCGGGGTGGGATTTCTTAGACCAGTCGTTGTTAGTATATCGGTTAACTTCTTTGTGGGATAGGGAGCCTGGAAGAAAGGGCAACTGGTCACCTTGCTAGAAAAATTAGATGAAGAGTCTGTTTTCAGTCTCATCGAGGAGAGGAGTCGATTCTGTACTCTGGGATTCCTGAGACCAGTCATTGTGAGCATTTCAATAGTCCATCTTTCAGACTGGGGATGAGGGGAGGGGCAATGATGCGTTGTGATCAAGGAGGCTGGAAAGAGGGCTTGCCATACAGGTCTTATCGAGGAGAGGAGTCAATTCTGTTCACGGATGGGATTTCTTAAACCGGTTGTTGAGAGCATTTTTATTAATTCATCTAGTTATGAGATTAGGGATTGATAGGAAGGAGGCAGCTAGTCACTTTGCCAGAAGACATATTATATGAAATACCAGTGAAATGATCCTTTTATTTTTGTTTTATTCAATCTAAACAGGAGGATGAGATCTCGATGCTCTCTGAAGTGATGCTCCTCCAGACGGTGATGGAGGACCTAAGCATGCAGAGCAAAGACCCTAAGCATGCAGAGCAAAGACCCTCACATTCTACCACAAAATCGACCATGTAAATCTTTGACATACTATATAAAATAATGTTTTTATTGATTTCATCTTAACAGGAGGATGAGATCTCGATGCTCTCTGAAGTGATGCATCTCCAGACGGTAATGGAGGACCTGAGCATACAGAGCAAAGACCCTCATATTCTTCCACAAACCAGTGAACAGGTTATCTTGGAGATGAAGAGCCAAGATGTACAGTGGTCATATGTAAGTCAATATTATTACTTTCATAGTAAATTAAACCTCTGTAACAAAATGTGAACAGAATGTTGACTATATGTGTCGAAGTTTAAATGAATAAATTTCCAAATGTCCAAACTACATCCATGGTCTAAGGAATGCTAGGACTACAATTGGCTTGTACGTAATTAGAAATATCATCATCATCTTTTATCATAAGACAATGGTTTCCTAATGTCCAATGCTCGGAAGAGCCATTTATTTGCCACTACTTAGTTTCCTAAAACAAGGTTGTTGCTATTTCATGCAGCTTAGGTCATGGTGTATGCCCACACTGTCCATCTACACTGCAGGATCTAGATGTAAAAGACAGGGTGCTTAAAACCTCATATTTTCAACCCTGTGTATGTCCCATATTTCCTCAGGAAGATTAGTGTCGACTTGTTTTGAGTACATATTTTAAAAGTGAATAATTATTGCCATTAGTAGTATCTCATCACAATTTATAACAAGTGGTTAGAGAAAATCTTTTGAACACTGGTTCTCAATCAAGCATTGGCCTATAGGAAAAACATGCATTGCAAAACTCATCTAATAGTTAATGTGTCACAGTCTTATTTACCAAATTTTTTCTGATTATTTTTTGCCAATCTTTACAGACTCCACCCAGCTCACCAACCCCCTCAACAGGATCCCGAAAGTCCAGTATGTGCAGCTTGAGTAGTATGAACAGCTCTGACTCCCGCTCCAGCGGTTCCATGGCTTCTGCCCACTCCAACCCCAGCGCCGGCGGCCCCAACGGCACCTCCCTCCATGGCTACCACAGGCATCGCAGCCTCTCCCAACCGACCAATCCGGCATGTCGTCTCTCCAGTGTGTCGTCACAAGATTCTGGATTCACGTCCCAGGATACGCTCTTCACACGGCCAGGATCGCCCCCGTCGTCATCAACCAGCAGCGGTGGTAGCGGAGGTAGTCAGGCTCTCCCCCAGCAGCTACCACCATTGAGGGTAGAGGAGGATGGGGATCCGGTTGATGAGACGATGGCTTATAGTCTCATGCTACAAATGGCTAATGAGTATGCTCAGGTAAAGGACTCAAATCTACATTTTTTCTTTTGTCCATTTTCTGAAACAAGTTACGAAATATGTAAATAAAGAATTTATAAAATAATCCCCTAGCACCAACAAAGTGTAGAGTGTATGGGCAGCAAATTCCTTTCCACCAATTACAATAAACTACCATAAGTTTGTATTCTCAAGTGAGAAAAGAGAAGATCATAGGAAATTGGTAGTCAAATGTGCAGCTGGATGTACCTAAATTGCTGTGTAAAGGACAGCTTGAACATATACATGTAGTTGGTAGTTGATTCACCCTGACTGCTATTGATTGCTAAGTTTAGAAAAATGGTAGGGTAGAATTTGTTGTGGATGTGCACTCCTACACATTTAATATATTGATGAATGTGTTGCACTTTTCCAACAAATATGCACTGTTACTGACAAGATGGGGACTACTTTGGAAAGCCTTCTCTTGTGAACTCTCACAATCTTAGTTGTCATTCACTGCTCATGTATCAGAACTTAATCTGGCATCTGATCATTTTTCCCCTGCAGCATGGTAGACTATCATCCAGTGACCAGTCATCTAGTGAATGCAGCACCCCGTCCTCCTCCCCTTCCCCAGCCTACCCCGCCCCTCCCTCATCCCAGATGGCCCCTACCCCACCCTGGCTGGACAACAAGGTCCCTGCAGCGGCCATCACGCACACCACGCCTTCCGTTCCGGGGCCCAAGAAGCAGCCCAAGCCGGTCCCCACACCCATGGTCTCGTTCATGAAGCCTCCGACAGGCGAGGGCAGTAGACAGTTGCCGGTTAAGAATGGGAAGGCCGGCAAACAGTTCATGCCAGATTTCAACATGACTCAGCCCAACCAGAGTAAGTTGGTTGGAAATCTTCTCTTGCTTTTCTCCTGTATGTTTAATATTTTGCAATTAGTGCACAAAATTGTGAATAAAAAAATCACATATGCTTGTTTTCAAATAAGCTTTTGTTAGTCATCAATGTTATGTTTGTTTTCTAATTTCCATTGACAACAGTGAAAAAAAGAAGAATCAAATGAAACTTACATTTTCCAGCAAAACTGGTAATAATGGAATGTCACCTCTCCTCCAAATGCCTTTTGGAACCTACAATAAGATAACATTAATGTCCATTTCGGAAATTGTGGAACAGGACCTAGATTAATTGTGAAATAATGATGTAATATTCAGGAGTAATTCTTTTCCATGAAAATGGGGAAAGATCATGAAAAGATTAACATTTTTGTTAAAATTTCAGATTAAGTTGATGACCAGTGTATTAAAATGGAGAAAGATCATGAAAATAATTTTAGTTTTGTGAGAATGTCTGATTTAGTGGATGATACGTGTATTTACTTTAGGAGTTTTTTTTCTTTCTCCCTATTTTTGCTCAGTTGTGCCTCAACCACTGGCCACAAACAATGGAAATGACCAATGTGACAACCGTCCTGCAGCGCTTCCTACTAGACGTGCTTCTCAAGTAAGTCATGCCCTTGAATCATATGTGGGGTGTTGCTCAAAATCAACTGCAAATCAACTGCAACTTTGCAAATTGTAACACGCATTTTCATTGGCGCATGGTGCACGCATTTAACAAGATGAGCATGAAACAATAATTTTGATTGGCGTATTCCGATCAACTGCAACTTCCGATCAATTGCAACTTTTGAACAACACCCCCATGGAGTCTTAATATAATTTGAAAGGTCATTTGGTAAAAATTAACTTTCCTTTGATTTACTTCCATAATCATCATTTCAATAAGCATTGTATCAACATCTTCTTTTGTATGGATTTGTCATATGAATGTGTAATTTATCGGTTTACGCACGCTAACGTGGTAGCCCTATTTTAGATGTGATTTCTTCACACAAGCTTCGTGCATAATAAGTGCATGCATATTCAGTAAGGTAATTAGAATGCATATAGTTTTGTAACAAACATAGCATAATTGGGCCTTGGAAATGAAAATTGAAGACCGGCTTGGAGCAACAAGCAATCAAATATAGACGTTGGTACAAACATGATCCCTGTGCATGTCAAATGCCAGATTTAATGCCAGATTTAATGCTATTCTTGTTTTTTTTTCAGGGATCAGCTCCGCTAGGCTTAGAGGCAGCCCTAGAGAGGAAGATTGAGGCTGACCCAATATACGCAACACCGGGACCAGCTCGTAGTAACAAGCCATCAAAGCTAGACATTGCCCCCAACATGACCCCTATGAGTCAAAGGTCAGCGGGGTCAAGTGGATATGGTACACAGGCGAGCTCTCCTAATACGTCCAGTGATACAGTCAACTCTTCAGGTAAGCTATGAAAGTTTGTTCTTGTTGACCTCATATCGTCTTTCTTTGTGAAAGGATAACTTTTCTGCATATTTTCTTTACAGTATTGCTCCATTTATTTTCATAGCATCATTGTCCTGATATTCTCTTTTCTGTTCACTTTACTTCACTTTTTCTTTTGCTCTCTCTACTCTGTGGTTTTATTTATGTTCTTTCTCTCCTTTTCTCCTCACACTCTCTTTTTCCCCTTATTTTACCAAATATCATATATCTCTGAAGAATAATAGGGAATCTAATGAATACAATCAACCTTGCCTCTGTCAAATAATGGCCTTAGTTGAAGGTATTTTTAAGTCCCCTTCTCCTTATATTCTATTGTTTTTACAACTCATTAGAAATTCACCTAAGTCGAGGCTATTTCTTCAGTCCCAATAGATTCCACTTGGGAAAGGTTGACTGCATATTAGAAATGGAATGAAGATTCTTTAGTGAAAAATAAATTATTTGTACATTCATTGTGATGTTTCGCAAGCTAACTGACAATTTGAATCTTGCAAGAAAGTAATATCTAGCACTTTTCCCCTTGTGTGATGTTTATGGTTCTTGTTTCCTCTCTCCCACAGAATATGATCCATACTCAGTCTGTGATACCAACATCAACTACCCTGACTTCAGCAAATCTGCCACTCTCCCGCGCCACTTCAATCCAGCCTCGATCTTTCAAGCTGTATCGACAGCCTCATCATCATCATCTTCTTCTTCATCGTCCTCTTCCTCATCTTCATCGTCTTCATCGTCGTCGACCGCTCAAGTTCACCGTCGTCACTCCTCTATCGGTGCCTTCACTAATAACGACATCCATGGTACCATGCGCCGCAGGAAGCCGCCGCCACCAATCCGTAGGACGCCATCTGGTAACTCTCTCGCATTCAGCCTGACGGAATCAAACAGCGCGCCGCAGTTTGATGCCTCTGGGAAGTTCAAGGTGCCGCCTCCTACGGCACCAGCCAAGGATACGCCATCATCAAAGGTGGGGCGTAGTCAGAGTCTGAGGATCGGGGGTGAGGATAACATAGCACAGGCAATGAGTAGGATTGCATTGAAGGAGAGCCTTGATGCAAAGCTTGCTGAGAGTCGTAGCTCACCGAAGACACCGCCCGCTGAGCTTGGTAACAAACAACCCATCTTCAGTCTAGGTAGCAATGGGCAGAATGATGGTGGGGTAGATGGGCAGTATGGGGTGACGATGCCAGGATCGAGGCATAGTATTGCTCATCCGCCTTCCTCGTTCCAACAGCAGCCTATTTTGCCGCAACCACAGCAAGAACTGCAATACCGCATGCAGCTTCAACAACAGAAGCAGCAACAGCAACTAGAGTATCAGCAACAGATCCAACAGCAGCAGCAACAACAATATCAACAGTTACCCCAAATGGCATCTCAGCCACAACAAAATCAACAACATATGCAGTATCAACAGCAACAACAATACCAGCAGCAGCAGCATGCTCAAACGAACCACTATCAGACTCTCCCCCAGCAACCCCACACTCATCAACAGCAACAGCAATATCCTCCTCCCCCAGGGTATGGCTACACCACACCCGATGGCAAGAGTATACCCCAAGCCCCTTCCTGCAAACCCCCATCCCCTCCGGTACAGGGCAGCCCTCTCCCTCCTCCACCCTTCTCCATGCTAGCAACTCCATCACCCCAGCATCCGCATCAACAGCAGACAGCTCCGGTAGAAAGCGAGTCGGAGGAGGAGGAGGAGACGGGGGTTGGAACCATGGCTGATATCAGACGTGGTGTCAAGCTGAGGAAGACTCTCCAAACGAACGATCGTTCTGCGCCAAGGATAACGTCCCCCTGAGGGTTATCCTTCTTGTAAATAGACTGAAAAGACATTATGATACATCTATGTAGAAGATATGAGATGAGACAAGTCCAAAGGACCACAGCATGCTTGGAGTTTGTGAACTTGTTGGTAAAATGTATCACTCTATACGACTCTATGACCTTTGTGCACGTTAACACTGCTGGATTTTGACGATTGTAAAGTGACATGTTCCACATTGCAACCCATTTGTGTTTAGTGAACATTATCTCCTGCTCTGAAGAAACACATACTGCACTTCACCAAAGTGTGTATGCACATCAGTGGCCATATTAAAAAAAAAACTACTTTGTTCTTCGATTGGTGTGCAGCTAAATTGCACTAATGTAGAGTATTAATGGCACAAATAATTCTGTGAAACACACTTGCTAATTGCGACTGTGTATCTAACTTCATTATTTGGGAGAGAATTATTGGGCAATTCCGTGAAATTTTGATGAGGCCTCTTATAAAATATATCAAACTTCATTAATGAGTAGACCTCCTCGAAACTATTCATTTAACTATTCATTCTCATGGACAGGTTCCATGCTATCAAAATGATTAAAAGGGGAAAAAGTGTTGGTCAGACCCCCAAAATAGTTTGTGGAATTGCCTAGTAATTGTCTCATTTAGCGCGCCAGTATGACTCCTCTACCAAAGAAGTCATTGCTTAAAACCATTGAAAATGTCTTAGACTGCACATTTTATCTATTTGTATTTAGATAATACTCTGTTGAAGCTGAATAATTCCAAACGTGTTACACCAAAGAATTCTTGCGGTAGGGATATATTTATTTGCTAATGAACTTCTAATCTAGTTTGGTTGTTTTATAGAAGAAGCTCGGAATTCGAAGTCCAGTTTAAAACTTATTCAGACTTTGGGGGTGATCCACTGTCTCAAAAACTTTACCTTAATCATTATTATGTAGGAACACTAAGAGAAGAAAACACTATTTGTATTTAAAGGTATTATAGAGGGCTTCAAGTTGAACAGTGTAATATTTCTTCAACTCAAACATCCAGGGATGATCAACTTGGTGCATTTTGAACAAGGTTTAACTCTCCTTATGCATATCAATTTTGACTATGGTGCATTTTGTTCTTTGATTATTATAACATTTACTGAAATATTAAGTTTTTAGGTTTAATTTTAATTTGGAATTTGGAATTTGAAGTGGATACCCCTCTAGCAGCAAATCTTAAATGATTTTGTTAAGTTTTATCTATCCATCCATGATCAAAATGAACAAAAAACTTTTCTGTAAATGGTGCTCAATTATGAAATCATAATTATAATGACTTTAACTCAAAACAAATCAACTGTTGGAATATCTTGCCAAGCAGCCTATGGTTTAGTGTTTTCATATTGTGAAGGCGCTCTTCGTTTATTTATTGAATTTCATTTATTGCAAAAAACAGCTTGTAACAGCTAATGTATATTTTGCTGCCTGCTTTAGATAATCGATCTGTACATGGATATGGTTGTTCTTCGTGAAAGGGAAATGTGAGAATGAATAGATGGTTAAAATGTTTAAAAAGAGCTGTAAGATAGTGAGATAGAAGTGATGGAAGTAAGGAAGGAAGAATGAAGGAAAAAAATTAAGTGAATTGAAGAGAAAACAGAAGAAAATAAAAGATAAGAATAAAAAAAGGAAGAAGAGAGAAACAGGAAGGAAAAAAAAGAAAAAGAAAAGTAGGTGCCACAAGATTGGAGTTTCTTGATAATGAAGAAGATTGTTCATTATATTTGCAAGCTTCTCAAGACCTGAAGCATGCTCTTTGAGCAGTTTAAGATGAAAAGAAAGTATTTCAAGATCAAACAAATTGTTGCATATCAGTATCGGTGTATGGGATGTACAATGTATATAGATAATATTACTTCACAATAAAAGAGAACAAATATTCTTTTGTAACTTGCATGTATAATTCTGTATTACTTTGATACTTGATCAAAGGACATACAAGTAGTTCTCAATTTATTTTATTTGACAATCATGTTGAAATCATTAAAATGTTCTTCTGTATCACAATCAGACCATTAAAGCTGAATAGTCCAACATGGAGGAGGCCAGTAAAAAGAAAGTTCAGACTTCGTTTGGACGCTAAGAATGTGTATGTGTTAGGAACTGATTGATGATGTAATTACAGCAATAGAACCTCTGTTATTGGGTTCAGTAAGAATGATATTGAGTGGATTGATGTAAATTGTTAGGAGAGATGTTGATATTTATTTTGAAATTGAGAGAAACCGTTTGATGATACAGTCATTGTTTCTGTGATGATATATTTTGTATGTACTTGTACATGATGTAGTGCAATGTGAAGGCTGTGACGGAGCAGAGTTATGAAGGGTGGATATACTTTAGGCGGGCTGTTTGAAATTGTTAAGGAAAAGAATATGTATATGTACAATGTATGTGAATTGGATTTCTTAATGGAGTCATGTTGTTACTTTCAGGGGGTGTTGTCCAAATGTTGCAATTGATTGCAAATCAACTGCAAATAAGTTGCAAACTTTAACGCGCATTTTCATTAGCGCATGATATGCGCTTCTAACAAGATGCGCATTAAATAATGATTGTGATTGGAGCGCTCCGATCAACTGCTACCTGCAATCAATCGCAAATTATGAACAACACCCCATACAAAATGTATATGATAAGTACAAGAGTAAATTTCATTCATGTTTGTTTAGTTGTTCAGCAGAAAATCATTTTCAAAAGAAGCGCAAATGTTGTCTGGTTCCGTCAGCCCGGACAAATTTCCACTATCGGTTTGCTTGAAAAAATGTTAGAGACGGCACTTTTCCAGCCAATCAAATCTAAGGATTCCTTTGAAATAACAAGCACTGACTAAAATCTGTGGATGAGAAGTTCCCAAGAACTGCCCATGTTTTTTGCCGCAATTTTCTCCCCATTTTGCTGCCGGTATCTTGTGGTAATTCAATTTTGTTTTCATTTTTGTTTTGTACAATATGCATAGACATTGATACTGCCAGTTTTAATGGACATTTATAGTTCATACAATGAATGCTGTCAATTCTTTGACTACGCCTGCCTCTTATCTTTTACGCAAATGATGCAGCAGAAAGATTCACGCAAAATTTTAAGTGTATAAGGAAAATGTTATGATGTTGATTGTGTTTACAACTCAAAGTGACATTGGCTCGTTGCAAAGAAAATATGGTGCTTTAGCGGTTGGTTATCATCTCCCTGTGCACAAATGAGATGGATATGACTTGTGTTACCCAATATTCATTTATCCTCTTTATGTTCCATCGAACTGACCAAAAACTCACCTCTTCCACACCAAGTATAATTCATTACTAGTATTCATTCCTTTTTCTTGAATTGTTACTGTGGAGAGTATTCCATTTGTCATGAATAGGACTGTTTATTTTGTGAAGCCTTATTCAACAGAAGCATGGTAACAAATCTTAAATTCAGAGGAGACAATTAATACTCACTATGTATGTATTGGATTAAAACTATAGTAAAGAGCAGAGCCAAATGCTTTCTCATTAAAGAAAGCCTGACATCAAAAGATCTGTCACTCGGTCATTTGTTTGAGCTGTAGTTACTGAATTTACATTACAATATGTCTCATCGTTATTCTTATACGGTTGGCAATTTTGGCAATTAATCAAAGAAGTGAGAAAAAAATGTGATGATAAATGTTATTTTTGAGAGGCTGTGTGCCAGATACAAATGACAGGAGTCATGCATTGTCTAGAAAAAAGCTTGTAGACAACGGAGCAAAGAAAGTCTGCACCCTGACATTTAGGGTGGTACTTTGCTAGTTGAACACTCTCTTTTGTTTTAGCAATGCTTACCTAAACTAACACACTAACTTTAAACTAACAATTTGCATAATCCTGCCAAAGACAAGACAGGGTTTACTTTTAGATGTAAAGCGTATGTTGAATAACTTGGTTGATAAGTTGTTACCAGTGTATTCAAAGGTAATCTCCCAAGCCATGCTCTCATTATTGTATATTTAGACTTGAAAATATGTTATCTGTCATGTGAGCAGTATAACTCTAAACAAAGGATGTGTTGTTTTACATCTTTTCGGTGTGAGGGAGCGTTGCAAATCGACTGCAAATTCGTAAGAAGTTTTTGCTCAAAACAAAAATATTAATTGGCTACTACTGCTGATCAGCTTTATACTAACACACCGTCTGATAGAGAGAGATCTAACGGGAAGCAGACACTGACAAGGTTCTTCTTTTTAAGCAAGCTCTTGGGAAATGGTGTTGTAAATCCAGAAAGTTGTTTTCTTGAATACAGAGTCGGCACCCTGTGCTCTGGGCTAGGAATATACAGTCCAACCCTGTTATATAGAGCACCGATATAACAAGATCTCGTCATAACAAGGTAGTTTTACTGGTCCCAGCTCTTTGTATTTTAGCCCGGATATAATAAGGTTTCGATATAAAGAGATAATTTTTCTGGTCTCAAGGACCTCATTAAAACGAGGTTTGACTGTATTTACTTTCAAGAAGACTAGGTCAAATGGGCTTCTCATTGGTTCTATGTTGATTTTGACATTTTCTTGTATTTAGTGAATATAATTAATGTATTATGTTATGAAACATTGTAGATATTCCATCTGTTTGTAGAATAATTTTGTTTCTTTGGAGAAGCTTATGTAAAATACTCTTTTATTTAATTTATATTACATTAGGTACCATAGATAATAGTGCATTGATATGAGTTAAAATTGACTTGAGGTCAATTAATATAGGATGAATGTGCTTGATTTTGAGAAAGTAAATTGATGTACAAAGAAAAAAAAATCATTTTGATGGTCTCTTTTTAAGAGTTCTTCCAAATTGCAATGCTTTCATCTGATATTAGAGATGCTGTACATGTATAGATATAGATCAAAGAAAATATGAAAAGTTACGAGAAAACAGCTAGCACAAAGTGTATGTTGTTTTTGTTTCATGTTCATTTTTACCAGCGTATCATTCAAATCTCATCGTCAAACATTTTTTTAATGTTTTTTTTTTAAATAAAAATGGTAGGATTTGTTTCATAATTTCAATTTTGCATCATCATGGTATCATGAGATAGTTATGAATTGTTGTTTCAAAGCAGTTCATTCAAGTAGAAGTTCTTGATGTGTGTTAGTCAAGGTACTATGCAAGTCTTGCATTTCAATATTCATGATGATGATGATGATGATGTCATCTTTATGTTACCTTTACAGTGGTCTGATATTTCTCCCAAGAATGATTTGTGTAAGTCCAGTAATGATGTGCTGGAATTTCATGCTATGATGAGTGAATAAATCAAGAACAAATCTTGTTTTCAATTATTAAGCACTATAAGAGTTTCTGGTAAATTGTTGTTCATTAATATTTCCAGTTTTTATTTATGAAAAAGTATCACTGAGAGACAAGTGTAATCAAGATTGATAATTAAGAGAGGAAATGGAGAAGACATTGAGATATTGAGATATTGAGATGAGATAGGGAGAGGGGTAGATTGGGGAGAGGGGAGGGGAGTGAGAGGGGGCAGAGGGAGTGGGGACAGAGTGGGAGAGCGANGGGGGGGGGGGGGGTAGGAAAGAGTTGGAGAAGGAAGAACGAAAGAAAAGACATAAAGAGCAAGAGAGTCAAAAGGAATGAAGAGGAGAACGAAGAAAAAGAGATAGTTGGGAGCACACATGCTGTATAAATGTGAATGGTATGACAAAATAATACAAAGTAGTACCATAGAATATTATACAGATTTACCTGCATTGTTTATTGAAATATTATATCTCTCACTTTTTTTTATCAAATGCAATCTTACAATCATGATATATTAATTCAAGAAAAATGGTAAGAATACTCATTGGAAAATATATTGTGGTCAAAGAGGAACAACTTTAAAAATTGCATGATATATGAAAGATGTCTTGTCAGGCACATTTGTTTAAAAAAATGTTACCTAAATACTCATCTAATGTCTATCAGTGTTTGACTACTTTTTCTACTTCTTTATCTCTTCATCTACAGACAAACTTGAGGAATAACATCTACCAAAACAGGGACAGTCCAACCTTGTTATAAAGAGCACTGATGTAATGAGATCTCGTTATAGCAAGGTGGTTTTCCTTGTCCCATCTCTTTGTATTATATTGTATTTTGACCCTAATATAACAAGGTTTCGATATGAAGAGATAATTTTTCTGGTCCCAAAGACCTCGTCATAATGAGGTTTGACTGTATAATGTTAAACTGCAATGGACAGTTTAAGAAAAATTCCAATAGTCACTGAATATGCAAGCATAGAATTGGTGCAATTTAACAATTGAAGAAGGCTGATGCAGTGTTTTGGGTAGTTCTCTAAATAAGATTTGACTATATAAAATATATGATGCATACTGTACCACTAGTGTTGTTTTCTACAAATACAGGTTTTCATCAATTCAATAACTATAGCAGAAGTAAAGCTATTATCTCATAGAATAGAGACATATTCAACGGTTATTTTAAAAATGAAATTAGTAATACACTTCAAGGTATAGAAACAAACTCACTGTTAGAAGATTAAATAAAAAAATATTAACATATTGTTTATTTGATTGAAATAAATAATCGGATTTGAACTCTGAAATGCTGCCCTCAACTGGAAAAAGGTAAACAGACTGAAGCATTATGGCCCCTCAATACTCCAAACTCTTTCTATCTTATACATCACCATGACAATGAACAAATAATGAGGGAGGTTGTATATATGCGGATATAAATACAGTCAAACCTGTCTGTAGCGGCCACTGTATATAGTGGCCACCTTTTCTGTTTCCCTTGTAGTGGCCACTATAGACAGGTTTGACTGTATTGCAGTGAACGACAATCTTTTTTATTAGCAAGAAGTCCATCAATTCAAGTGCAGAGGAACCTTGTTATAGCGATGTTGGATAAAATATGATTCCTGCTGTTTCTCTAACCTGATATAACAAGACTTCTGATATAACAAGATCATTTTCATGGTCCCCAGGACCAACCATATAACAAAGTCGCTGCTAGTAGGTCTTTATCCTGTGCAAGTGCCTTCTCAAATTTGTATTTGTGCGTTAGTAGAAATAAAAGCAAAACACATGATCATGAGCTATAAGAGCACACCATTTTACAGCTTGAAGCAAGAAAACATGAACATTTCTGAACAACACTGTGAAAGATATACTTTCAAGCACACACAATATAAACCTCAATTAAAACTTAATTGCTTCAGAATATGATATGACTACTTATCTACAAAAAGGCGTATGCCTGGGTCATCCTAAATAAAATAGCACGCTATAGTACTCAAGCTCGATGCAATGAAAAATTGAGTTGATAAAATCATATTTCGGGCAAGACATCATGCAGCAATAAAAACATAAAATGACTGTACTAGGCACTATGTAAATCTATTTCATAATACCAGTATAGGAGTCCTACCTATCAACCTATTGAGTCATATTGTGCATTAAAAAACAGGGATATATCATCAAAATTACTTCTCCCCGTAAAATCATTATAATAAAAGATCGCTTGGTGTAAATTGATGTTATCATATAAAATTAATTAATTCATAGTACAACAAATACTTTGAAATGTTTGATATAGGTATAATATTGTTGGATAAAAATACATAATAAAGATGAGAGTCACACTATTTTATCATAGTGGAGAATAAATATAAATCTTCAGAAGCCTGTGTATTGACTTCACAGATAAAATGCCACTTTATTTACTTCAAGCACATAATGCAATAAACCGAAGGTTGACATTAATCATCAAACACAAGTAATATACAATAAAATATACATGAATATATGATCATAAACACTATATAAATATTTCCATTATAGCAAAAACTGGAGATCAATAATATATTTATACAACATGAAGCATTGACAGTATGCAATTATCATTCTTAAACATTCAAAGTGTTCAAAAAGTGAATACTAAAATTAACATTCAATATCAAAATGTACATTATGTAATGCAAATAATGACTTGGAAACATGATATTGTCATCAACAATTCCATCACATTTTGTGAAAAGATTAATAATGCTTTGATAAGAGTTGCGCACATGAAAAAGTATCATGAGCTGTTTAGAAACTATCCCTGTTGCATATTTACCACATGAGTGGTTAGATGAGCATTAATCTGTGTTAACGAACAACATCAATCATTAAATTAGACAAAAATCTTGTGCGCTTGCACATCTTGAAAGAGGAATAAGATGTGATGTATCATGTTCAAGTACTCTCGATTTACATTGGACCATACACTATACCTATTCAAACAATATATCCTTCAACTGGCATTCATTTTGCATTTTTGTCACTAATAATGAAATTGTGCATTCATCAGAACCAATGCGATTTTGAATATCTTTCTTATTCACTGTAAAGAAATAATTTATAGTCACAGCACGATTAATATCACACAATATTGATTGCGATTATAAAGCGCATTTCAAAATCTTCTGAAAGCTGAGGCTTATCACTTAAAACTTTTTTGTACCTCTATTCATTATACTCTCTAAATACTTATGGACAATTATGAAATTATGAGTATTAATATTATTAATCTATGTGTGAATGCACAAATACTATACATCAAGGTAGATAATATACCAATGGATATTTTGCATTTAATATTAATACATCCTTGTTTGGAGGTATACAAACCACAAAAACTAATATTGGTACTAGACCGCTTCTAGCAGTAAGCTTAGTCGACATCACACTGTCCGTGCATCATAACACACAATCACTGAATCATCATTTCTAAACTGAATGTCCCACAGTGATAATCCATAATCATGTTAGATAACCTTTTTAATCCGCCCTCGACAGCTCATAGTGTCTTGTTGATGCATCATGAATGATCTATGCTCTGAACTTAAAGGGCAAGTCTGCAATCAATCTAATTTTGTAGATTCAAAATCCAAGGTAGATTTGAAAGGTACTGTATAAGCCAATAACTTAGCATACAGATATTTTTGTGATTTTGAATCACTTTGACACATTGGCGTGTTGTCATTTTCAAGTTTTTTACAGTGTTTGTACACATATGAATGTGCATCACACAGAGTGGACATTTTTGCGAGGACAAAACCGCGAAATTAGCGAAAATAAAACCAACGCGAAACTTTCAGCTTATACAGTAGTTGATACATCAACATCTTGATTATTAATATCATCATACTAGAATGCATCGTATATATGATGGGCTTAATTCACTATGATACACTGTAGAAGGATGAGATGACAAGTTATATTTTTAATAGCGTAAGTTTTCAGATTAGATCAACTAAGAAACTTTTCATGTTAAACAAAATTATCTTCTATTGCTTATAAATGGAATCGAAAGGATTTTGCCATCCGTATACATGTATAAGCCAATATATCTGCATGGGAAGTTTGATTGTTTATTTTGAATTGACAATTCATAATAATCATTGTTCTATCTCATCTATTCACCAGGAAAGTGACACAATCAATTGAAGATAAATCTCAGAAGGATTTAGTCACAAAGAGAAATCAACTCCATAATAAAGTAAAGCAAAATTAACAATAATTTAGATAAACTTGAGCAGCGCCCATGACATCCCCTGTGCAGTGTGCTTTAAAGCCCAGGTACAGTTTTGGTAGAGATTAGAAATGTGAATTTTGGGGATGTTTATCATGACATATAATCCTTATCTTAAGACCATAACATATCTTTTTACGAGCTGATTCTTTAGAAAATTTGAATTTGACTGTTAAATCATATTTAGCGCCCTCTCTTGGTTATAGAAATATTTTGCTTGGTATCGGAAATATACAAAGTTATTTCCAAAATTTGACAAAATCGTAATAACAAGGAATACACAAAGATTAAATCCTGAAATTTTCATTCAATTCTGTGCATTAGAAGTTGTCTTTTATCAAGAACAAAAATATTGAATTAGTGTCAAGGGACACGACACTGAAATATTTTGCACATTTTAGGTTATAGCTTTGCCAAAACTTGTTTTTCGCACAATCTTTTGTACAACATGTTCATGATACTATATTTCCTTTTATATAGATTTGAAGACAAAATTTGGTGATGAAAATATTCGCTTTTACCAAAACTTTACTTTGGCTTTAAGTCAACTTTAACCATGCTTCAAGGCAACGTAATGCACTCTGTCATGCGGCACTAACAATTCATTTATCCCTCTCTGTGTCATCCTCTCAAGCAATTAGGATGTGATAAATTTTCATGATGCAATTAATTTCACAAATGATGCCTTTCCTGCGTATTACCGGANAAATCCAAGGTAGATTTGAAAGGTACTGTATAAGCCAATAATTTAGCAGACAGATATTTTTGTGATTTTGAATCACTTTGACACATTGGCGTGTTGTTATTTTCACGTTTTTTTTAACAGTGTTTGTACACATATGAATGTGCATCACACAGAGTGGACATTTTTGTGAGGACAAAACCGCGAAATTAGCAAAAAATAAAACCAACGCGAAACTTTCAGCTTATACAGTAGCTGATATATCAACATCTTGATTATGAATATCATCATACTAGAATGCATCGTATATATGATGGGCTTCATTCACTATGATACACTGTAGAAGGATGAGATGACAAGTTATATTTTAAATAGTGTTAGTTTTAATAATAAGAATAATAATAATAATAATAATGATAAAAATAATAATATATGCAATTTATATAGCGCAAGTATCCACTCTCATTGCTAAGTGCTCAAGGCGCTTTACATTTTCAGATTAGATCAACAAAGAAACTTTTCAGGTTAAAAATATTATCTTTTATTGCTTATAAGTGGAATCGAACAGATTTTGCCATCCAGTATATATGTATAAGCCAATATTTCTGCATGGGAAGTTTGATTGCTTATAATGATTTGACCATTCACAATAATCATTGTTCTATCTCGTTTATTCACCAGGAAGGTGTTTCACCAAGATAAGAAAGACTTTACGCACGACTTTACGTTTGACTGGTATCCTTTCTTGCGCTGAATGCGCGTAAATATTATGAATGATTACGCGCAAGATGGGATACCAGTCGAACTTAAAGTCGTGCGTAAAGTCTTTCTTATCTTGGTGAAACACCTCCCAGGATAGTGACACAATCGATTGAAGATAAATCTCAGAAGAATCTAGTCACAAAGAGAAATCAACTCCATAATAAAGTAAAGCAAAATTAACGATAATTTAGACAAACTTGAGCAGCGCCCATGACATCCCCATTGCAGTGTGCTTTAAAGCCCAATTACAGTTTTGGTAGAGATTAGAAATGTGAATTTTTGGGAAGTTTATCATGACATATAATCCTTATACACATTTTAAGACCATAACATATTTTTGTACGGGCTGATTCTTTAGAAAATTTGAATTTGACCGTTAAATAATATTTCGCGCCCTCTCTTGGTCATAGCAATATTTTGCTTGTTATCGGAAAAATACAAAGTTATTTTCGAAATTTGACAAAAGCGTGATAACAAGGAATACACAAAGATTAAATTCTGAAATTTTCATTCAATTCTGTGCATTAAAAGTTGTCCTTTATCAAGAACGAAAATATTGAAGTAGTGTTGGGGGACACAACACTGAAATATTTTGCACATTTTAGGATATAGCTTTTCCTAAACTTGTTCATTTTTCGCACAATCTTTTGTACAACCTTGGAGGAAGAATTCCTCCAAGGTACAACATGTTCATGATACATGTACTATATTTCATTTTATATAGATTTGAAGACAAAATTTGGCGATAAAAGTATTCGCTTTTACCTAAACTTTACTTGGGCTTTAAGTCAACGTGAACCATGCTTCAAGGCAACATAATGCACTCTGTCATGCGACACTAACAATTCATTTAGCCCTCTCTGTGTCATCCTCTCAAGCAATTAGGATGTGATAAATTTTCATGATGCAATTAATTTCACAAATGATGCCTTTCCTG